>LGRX02004335.1:0-50864 GCA_001247695.2 Cymbomonas tetramitiformis
TGAATGCGGAGCTGCGTGAATGTGGAGCTACGCGAATGTTACGTGAATGTGGAGCTACGTGAATGTGGAGCATACGTTCGGGGCTCCTCGTGGGACACCGAGTGCACCACGTGGCGGTGTCATGCTATCGCGTGCCTCGATTGCCATCAAGCAAGGGGCAACACCCTTCAGCACCGCCAGAGAACAACCAAACAAATCAGTAGCAGCCTGGAGAATGAAGGTGTCTCCATAGGCCCTGCGGCACATGGACTCAATCCATGAATGAAACTCATCAGCTGTGAATAATCATTTCTGTGAACTTCTATGAAATCACAAAGTGTTTTATATAGGCGTAGTTTGAAATACATATGCCATCACAAACTATGACTATGCAAAACCGCTCGGAGCGCTGTGAATGCCTGGACTGCAGGTGGCCCTATAGCCGGCTTAGGCGGCGAGGCGTGGCGGAGACAGGCACCTCCATGAATGTCCTCAGACACTTGCATCTGCTCAGGGGGAGGCTGCGGTCGCACTCGCTGTGGTGCCCGCAGTCCGGCCGGCCTGCTCACCCGCAGCCTCCAGCCTACAGGTTCAGTCACGTTGATTGGCTCCCTTCCCCTCAGAAACGCCTCGCGATCTACGGGTGGCGTGCCCCACCCAGCCGCTAGTTGCAGGCGCCCTCCTGGCATGCCCGAGCCACAGATCATGCCTTGAGCATGCACTGCGCCGTAGCGCGCGAGCATCGTCCATTTGCCCCGCGGCACGCCTGGTTGTGCCGCGGCATTTCTGGGACCGCCTGGTCGTCAACGGGCAGTGACCCGGACTCGAGCGTGCGCATGGATGAAAGCTCATGGCGCGAAGGTCGAAGGTAGATCTCGTGTAGTGGCTCTGATCTGAGGGATGCCTTCCACCCGGCGCACACCTTGAGTGAAGACGTTCAGCCGATGGAGGGAGTCGTAGTGGTCAGCGACGTGGAGCAAGTGGGTGTGGCTCGCCCTCAAGGCCTCTGGAGCGGCTGCGGGCGCCACACGCACCGCCACGATTTGTACCCTCTGCTATGGCCCGGCCGCTGCGACTCGGTCACGTCATGCAAACGTCGAATGGCGAGCCATTCACAGCGCCCAGTTACATGCGGCACACCAACAGCAGCTACCATGCCCACCCTACCTCCGATGCCAGCTGCACACCTGGGGATAGCACACCCCCCTCTACTGGCACATCCTCGTCTACTCATGCCAGCAGGCACGCGGCGTGTTCCCAGTGCTGACCCGGATGCACGATGAAAGGCGGAGACCGGCTGCAGGCAACAAGGTCACCTGCACACGCCGCCATGCCCCAGGGGCCAGTCCAACGCCGGACGCCGGGGGCGGGGCGATCAAGCCCGGATGCAGGAGCTTAGCATCTCATTGCGCAACGGCTGCGTCGTCCCCCGGCTCTGCTTTGCTCACGCGTGGGTGATGAATTGCGTCGTCGGGTCATTGTGGGTAGAGGCGACTGGGGCAGCCCAGAGGGGTGCACACACGGCGAGGTGGGCCCCGGGATTTCTGATTGGCTGGCCATATAGTTGGCGGTGATTGGGTGATTGGGGTACCTCGGATGGCGGTGCACGCAGCGAGGTGGGCGGGGAGATCTCGGACTGACTGGCCACATCGGTTGTACACGATAATGTCATATGCGGCGCACTCAAGATCCTCCAGCCACCAAAGCTCCGTGCGACATCTTGAGATCACAATGGCGATCTTGCTGAGATCCAGTGTGGTAGTAGGCGCCACATCAGCATGGCTGGAGCCCGGCCTTGCAGAAGACACCGCATCAGCATGGCTGGAGGCCGGCACGGAGAGCGGCGGCGGCCCGTGCTGCGAAGGCGCGGAGCTGGCATTCAAGAAGGCGCGCGGCTCGCTGGGGCCACCGGCCTGGATGGCGGGCGGCGGCGCTAATGGGGCGGACTGCGGGGGTTGCAATTCAGGGTGTGGCACCGCTCTTCGCATGCTCCAGGGCACGGGCGACGGCGCGGCCGGTGGCATTTGCGGCAGCGGAGTGCGGAGCGGGAAGGGCGGAGGCAGTCCCCACGAGTCGCCTCCCGCCGGCAGGGCTTCCGCCGCTCCGCCCTGCCTGACCCCCTTGACAGTAGGACCCGCGAGAGCACTTGCAGGAGGGGCGGAAGGGTCTCCTCCCTGGTGGACTCGGGCGCTTCCGATGGTGGTGTTCCCGCTGGCGACACCATCTGGTAGCTTGGGAGGGCGGTCGGCGCGTGCCCCGAGCTCCGTTGCCCCTGCGCTCAAGGCACCGCCACCCGCGGAGCGGTATTCAGCGACGTCGCCGCATCGATCGGCAGCCGTTGATTACCGGGGCCTGCGGCCCTGGTGTGAAGCAGCCCACCTTGGTACTCCTGCACGCTGAAGGGGTACAGCGCGACGAGGTGGCAGAGCTCTCTCGCCTCTTGCTCGCGCTGGCTCGGGAAGAAGAGGTGGGTGTAGCCGTCCTCGGCGTAGCACACCGGCTCGAGGAAGTGCGGTGGCGCGAAGACCGTCACCGCCTTGCGGGCTGAACAGTGCACAGGAGGAAACACCAGCATCTGACCCCATGCCGCTCCCACTGCGCCGCGCCTCAAAATAGGTCGCACCTCAAAATAGGTCTCACCGCGCGCGCTCAAAATAGGTCGCACCTCAAAATAGGTCCCACCGCGCCGCGCCTCAAAATAGGTCGCACCTCAAAATAGGTCCCACCGCGCCGCGCCTCAAAATAGGTCGCACCTCAAAATAGGTCCCACCGCGCCGCGCCTCAAAATAGGTCCCGTGAGGACTCTGTCACCACCTCTCTCCGTCACTTTACATCCCGTCCGAGGCAGCGAGACTCAGCACAACATGATCGCCCAATCGCGGTTCCCTCAGCGGATCTCTGCGGATGTCACACAACTTTGTGCGTGAGACCTCGAACCGCCCGGCGCAAAGGCGAAC
This sequence comes from Cymbomonas tetramitiformis, assembly GCA_001247695.2. Classification (NCBI taxonomy): domain Eukaryota; kingdom Viridiplantae; phylum Chlorophyta; class Pyramimonadophyceae; order Pyramimonadales; family Pyramimonadaceae; genus Cymbomonas; species Cymbomonas tetramitiformis. Next base: position 2,937 of record LGRX02004335.1, read on the forward strand.
ACTCATCCTGCGAAGTTTCCACAAGATGCTCGTAGTCCATGCTCATCGAGTTTGCTCTGCTTAAATCAAAGGCTGGCGTCGCCACTTGGTCCCTGATTTCTCTGGCAGCGGCCACAACGCCACTTTTCCAGATGTTACACCCCCCTTGTCCCCCCGATTGCAGGCATAGAACACCGTGTGCGCCGGAAGTCTTCAGTAATATATATATATATATAGGGGAATTCTCATCCATTCACCCTGACCTCATGCCTCCTGCGCCTCTTCCCGCGCCTCCTTCCCCAGGCTTGCTGCCTCCCCTTCCCCTACATCTCCCCCCATGGCCACTGCCTCTCCCCCCTCTGGCTGTCTCCCCAATGCCGCACTCCGCCTCTGCCCCCTTCCCCTCTGCGGCTTGGGAGGGCTCTGGAGCCTTTCCCAAGCACAGCCGGCCCGCAGGGACCCGGGCCGCGGGAGGCTCGAAGTGGCAGGGGTGCACGCCGTGTCAGTCTCTCGGGCGCGTGCGCAGTCGTTGATCATTCGCGATGTGAGCTCTTCTGGCTCCTCCAATCCTGTGCACTCGCTCCCCAAAGGCCGACACATCACCGGGAGCCGCATGATACCAAACTGGTTGGCCACCCTGATGCGCACCAATCGGCCTGCAGGGGATATGTTTCTTCTCTCGAGAAGTGGGAGCCGGTGTAATGGTCAGCACACCAAATGATATTTATCGTATTTGTTCAAGTCCGACTGCGTGGTGGAGGGGAACACATGGAACACTCACATGGGCGTTGCAGGTGGTCCTAGCTCTCCTTTCCAACATACGCGAATGATTGCGGACGATAGGATGCCACACACATGATGGGCGATGCGCCCCCGACTAGCGATACCCCACCACCGTTGCCCACAGCACAAGGAGGCGGTTCACTGTCGCCTAAAACGCCGCCGCCATGCGAAAAGAGATTGCACTGCGCGCGCCCAGATCTGTCCCTCGCCACGTGGCCCCACCACGCATGGTTCTCGAAAAACACAGCAATAGGGTCTGTCACTCACGCACACCCCCTATCACGCAGGCGATGTGCTGCGAACCATGATGAGGCGCGTCACTCGCGGTGCTCCACCAGCATGCACCGCTCCTCCCTCAGCGCGCGTCGCCTCGAACAGCGGGTCCCTCTCTGCTGCCGGAACCCATCTGGCCAGCGCCAGGGCGACTCGCCAAATGAGGCACCGGAAGGCCGACAGGGCGACCGCGACAGGGCGCACCCGTCAAGTTCAAGTGACGCAAGGGCCGGCCGATGCGGAGAGACTTCTTGTCTGGATGGTGCTCGTCGGGGTATGCTTTTGCACCATAAATGTCGAACGCGTTGAAACCCACGTACCAATAGCCCAACATCATCAAGTGTCTTGCGCCCGCAGCCCCACACGAAGTCCCCCTCTGCCCCCAGCTGCTGCTAGTACAGGCAGGACGCCATATCTGAGGGAGCAAGACGTGTGGTGTGCGTGCTGAGGAGGCACGGTGTGTGAGAGGCGCATGCTGTGACAAGAGAGGGCACGGCGTGTGAGGCGCGTGCTGTGAGGGGAGAGGGCAAGGCGTGCACACTGCTGCAGTGGATGCGTGCTACAAGAGGGCGGCAAGAGAGGGTACCTAACTTTATCGTACACCTTTCCTCCAGAAAAACCGCGGACATGCGCGATGGTAGGGAGGTCATCCACCTGCGCGCTTCCATTCCTCCCCTCACGCGCTCAAACACATCGGCCATAGCCCAACCGAATTCCCAATCTGCAGCTTGCTCCCCAGGCTCATCCGACTGATCTCATTGGACCATCCACCTTTAAGTTGAGACCGTCAGAGCAGATCAGACCGTCCGCCCTAAACAGTTGAAACTTCATCAGCCCGTCCGCCCTAAATTGGTGAGATCTCATCAGGCCCTCCGACCCTAAACAGTGGAGAGATTATCAGACCAACCGCTCTAAAAGCAGAGAGTTCATTCAACCGTCCGCTCTAAACAGTCGAGAGCTGATTGGCCCGTCCGCTCTAAACAGTCGAAACAGTCGAGCTGATTGGCCCGTCCGCTCTAAACAGTCGGAGCTGATTGGCCTGTCCGCTGTAAACAGTCGAGAGCTGATTGGCCCGTCCACTCTCAAGGTTGAGACCTCATCGGACCGTCCATCCTAAAAGCTGAGACCTCATCAGAACGTCCACCCTAAAAGCTGAGACCTCATCAGACCGTCCACCCTAGAAGCTGAGACCACTAGACCGTCCACCCTAAAAGCTGAGCACCTCATCAGACCGTCCACCCAGAAGCGAGACCCTTATCAGACCGCCACCCTAAAAGCTGAGACCCTCATCACCGTCACCCTGTGCTTTGAGACCTCATCATCTGCCCACCCTAAAAGCTGAGACCCCATCAGACCGTCTACCCTAGAAGCTGAGACCTCATCAGACCGTCCACCCTAAAAGCTGAGACCTCATCAGATGCGCAGCAATTGCAAAAACAGTGTTCAACGTAGCATGCCAATCTCCTGGCAGTTCTCACACCCTGCCCACCGCGTGCTTAGGAAACTGGTGGGAGCATCAGCGACACTTGATGGATGGCAAGATCCACAACCCCCACGAGGTACAGTGGATTAGGCTTGACTCAGACGGTGCTGAGACTGTCAGGTTTACGGCCTCCGAAGATGACATGCGGGTTGGTGTCATGAGCAGCAGGCGCGTGGAAGGCTCCTGATCGACGGATCAGCGGCCCGCGTCAGCATGCCGCGGTCATTGAACGAACGGCTCCCCGAAGTGCCAGGGAGGCTTGCCGGCGGGGATGGCAGTCATGAGAGGAAGCGGCACCCACAGTCGGACGCTCATGGCGCAGGCGCTTCTCCTTGTACAAGTCATACAAGGTCTCCTTCCAGCCAATCAGGGAGTCAGGCACAACCATGAAAGTGAAGTTGTTGTACGTTAGGGGCGTGCGCGTGCTGGTTGCGGTGCGCAGGCGATTGGTTGCTTCAGGGTCCCAGCTACCCACCCCCTGCTCCCCATGCACAGCGGTGTCAGCCGCCCATGCCCCCCCCCTGCTCCCCATGCACAGCGGTGTCAGCCGCCCATGCCCCACCCCCTGCTCCCCATGCACAGCGGTGTCAGCCGCCCATGCCCCACTCCCTGTGACGAACGGTGTAAGTTACATGGCAACACCTTGATACTGACCAGGTCATGCAAATGTTTACTGAAACCAACACAACGGCCTCTTAAGGTGTTAGAAATAGAACAGTGAAAATTTATGGTTTCTCTAAGCGAAGAAACACATAAGACTGAACAGATGGAGTGACAGACAAGAAAGAAAGAGATCAAGACGAGAGGACATCAGGCTTTGCGGATTCAGATTTCCTGAGCCCTCCACTTTGTTCATTTGTTCCAATCTGGGCGAGGCAAAATCGAGTGCCGACCAAAATAAGATCGAGACCGGGCCGCGAACACATTCCAGGGCCGGCCACCAATAGTACCAAGGGCGGGCCGCGGACACATTCCAGGGCCGGCCACCAATAGTACCAAGGGCGGGCCGCGGACACATTCCAGGGCCGGCCACCAATAGTACCAAGGGCGGGCCGTGGACACATTCCAGGGCCGGCCACTTAGACACAATCAAGAGTAGGCCACGAGCTAGCTAATGGCGAGGGCGGACCGACACGATCCAGGGCAGACTTTCCGCGAGTGCAGTAGTTTCCAATCAGGGGGGAAACCTAGCTGCAGTGCACGCTCCACCGAGGTTTTCTCTACTTGCCGTGGGCACCCCAGAAAAATGCCAAAGATCGTTGGCAAGGACATCTGATGGGAAATTCGGTGAGAACTCGACCTTGCTCTAAGGGGGCCTCAGGAAAAGCGGTTGCTTGGGTTGCGGGTGTGAAGAGGTGCATGCTCTGGTCCTAGTCCGGGTGTCCGTCGACTGACCGCACATGCAGGCCTTGGACAAGTGCATAGGGGTAAGACAGAAGTTGGGCAGGGCGGGGTTGTGCCAAGACACCACCAACACACACATCTCAGAACAAATCGATGCAGTATGGATGGATGGAAGCACGTACTAATCACAGCCAAACACGTAAGACTGCGCAACGTGACGCAACTCAATAGCTAGTGCGTGCTGAACCCGGGTAACAGAACAGGGCGGGGTCGTGACTAGATACCACCTAAATCGACAGATCTCCAACTGAATGCAAAGCAGCATGGAAGATAGTATGTGCCAATCTTTCAGTGCCCAACATGCGATGTCGTGTGTTGTTCCCCCGGGAACGGAGTAAGTCCACCCTGTTGGCATAGTAGCCAGCCTGTAGCCCACGGTCGATGGATGGGGCGCGTTGGTCGATGAATGCAAACCAATGGACAGAGACCAATAACCAGAGAATGGGAGAATAATGAAAGCAGCACCCAAAAGCAGGCGCCGATTCCGATTGTGTGATTCCGCACACACATATCCTAACGCAGATAGAACCTCTATGCCACACTCAGCCTGCGCAGGAATAAGCCGCGGGAGGAACCAGGCACCTGCTTGCACGGCCGACGCCAGGTGAAGCAAGGAGGCTCTTGGAGTTGTGAGTGGTTCCTGAGCACTCACATGCTGGGAGCACTCACCCACTTGGGATTCTTGTTTTCTTTGGAAGTGAGCCGGGTGGACTGTTTGTCACCAAGCAAGGTCTCCACCACGTCACTGAACACCATTTGCTCCATGTTGTGCGATGGCTCCTTCCTTACCATTTTCAGCGTTTCATTTATCAGCCTGTTGCAGTGCGGCGCAGAAATCAGCCCACAATTAACGAGAAGCGCCTGTATCCAAGCCATGTGACGCTAGCCACGTGGCATCCCTACGAAAACCACGTTTGGATTTGACTCTGAACAAGTGCTCGTGTCTGTCCTCGCCGCTCTCGCCAAGTACTCCATAGTCCTAAGAGAATGCTGAGGCTGACGTGTTCCAAGGGTGCTATGGAGACAGTCGTCGAGTGATTCAGCATGCATGCGTGGCAAGCTAAAAAAACGTGGCGAGGGCTGATGTGCCTGAAAAGTTCCTACGACCACAGCCACCAGATTTATCCCTATGCTTGCAATGGGGAAGACTGTGGCTGAAGCTACACAGGAACCGGGGCACTGCGGAGGCCAAAGAGTACCTGTACCAAGTATCGTTGAATACATCGATGCCCTTACGGCTTGCTCTCACGAATCCAACGCCGGCGTTGAGTTCCATCCGACTAGCAAAGTGCAGGTTCACAGTGACGTCGACTGTGGCCAAATGGCAGCACCATCGTTACACTTAATGTTACTCCAAAATTAAAATTTCGAGCGTTTGAATATCTTAACAGTTCATTTCCCTGGGAAAGTTTCGCAGCGGATTGGGGCAAAAGGCCGTGGCGTGAACTTTGGTGCCAAAGCGCGTCGCCACTTCTGGAAACCTCGGTCGAGGGTGAGGACGGCAGAGCTAACCTGTGTTATGCAAAAAGCGAACCATTGGCAGAGGGTGTTTTAGAAAGACTGCGTCACAGTCGATCCAAATGATATCACTGCCGGCCTTCAGTCCCTCCAAAATGTACAAGTAGATGGTATTCTTCCCAATCATAGTTTTGGCTCGCTTTCCCCAGACGTACTCGCCATGACCCTGAAGCGCTCGAGTGCTGTCGAGTGGCTAAAAGGTCAAATAGAAGCCAAATCACTCAGTCAGTTACCCTTTTGCGGATCTTATCGTGCGCAAAGAAGAGAGATGCCTCGATATATGAAACGCCGTTCCATTGTTACGGGGTTGCGTATTTCGGCCGGAACAAGCGAAGCGAGGGAAACCGCAGAACGAGTCGCAGAAACACTCGGACACGCACGTAAGACTCATGGCAAGGGGGCCATCAAAAATCAAGCGCAAGCAGACAGAATTGTGATATTGGATCAGTACAGTACCCACAACCCTCTATTGACTAGACTTAAGTATCGCTGTAAGAAGTCGAGAGGTCATGCGAGAAACACACGCGCACAACAACAAATATAAGCCAGATTACTGTGCTCCGATATTGCTGGTAACCTGAATCAGAACGCATACCTGACTGTCGTCGACTGAAGAGCAGATGAGGCCTTCCGTTTTGGATATCTTAGCTAGCCAATCACATTCTGCTTGCGGCTCCAAACCTCCCACGGCGCCAATCGAATTCGGAACTTTTTGGGACTTCATATTCTCCACCAGATTGTGTGCAAGATTTCTGCAAATAGTATACATCCCTGTCAATCGTTGCTAAGCTCACCACCACCACCTTGCGACACAACATGGAAACATGCAAACAACACGGTGAGATCACCTCGAAGGAGAGAACAAGCTGGTATCTGAAACCAACAGCAGAATATTCTAGCAGGAGGAGACAACGAGATTCTGCAATAGATCACACACCTAAATAAGGAGTTGAAGTAGTAAATGACGGTGAAGTGATGTTCACGACTATTCCTCTCAAATGTTGGGCCAAGTTCGTGGAGATACAGGTGACGGCAGTGTACTAAGTGAGCGAAAAGTATCATGGCAGCGAACCAACGAAATATCATGTTTGGTCTATCAAAAGTCAATCCCCAATTTAGCTCACCGCTTTCGGATAAAATATTTGCAAGATAGTATTGGGCAAGTTTCGGTTCATTTGTGACGCGACACCTCAAACCTCAAACCACAAAAAGGCCTGCGCTGGTGTCTCAGGCGAGGGCGCACGACGAGAGGAACCCCTGAGACTTTGTCTGCCGTTGGAGACTGTGTCACCCTCGCCTGCTGTGTCACCGACGCGAGCTAGCGAGCTCCCTCTGCCTCTCACCCTAACCCTATAAATCTCTAATCTCTAAATGAGTAAATCTTAATCTGGTGATCTAAATCTCCATCTGATTGAAAGCGACAAAATACTGGCTGACGATGGCTGATAATATATATCATGACCGATGACACCTCCAGAGATTTCAGGAGTTTTCTGCGGAGACCATATTTAATAAATACGAGTGGCCGACGAGCGCGAGGACGGTGGCACACGACAGTCGACCTCGACTCCTCGAGCGATGATCATCATTCTAGATTCTTGGACTTGGTTGGCTTCAGGCGACGAGACATAGACAGACGAGACACGAGACACGATACGACGACGAGACCGGTTAGAATCTGAGAGAGGGCCCGGACCTGAGACTCGACCTGCAGAACGGATTTGTCAGTATGTTTTGAAGTTCCCACCTGGACGAGGAAAGGTATAGTTTGCCTCCTTCAGTTGTAACTTGCAGCTACGGAACGCGTTGAAATTAGAATTCGATTACTTGAGATATTATTTCGCGGTAACAGCCTTTGAAACCACCGAGTGAACTCGAGAAACCGTGAAGCAGGTTGATGCCGTGTCCTCGTCTGTCTCAGCTCGCGTGAGGAGGAAAAGGTAGTTTTTCGTACTCCTTGATGTCATTCGCTGTAAACTTAATCTTGTAAAACTTAGTAGAGGTTCGTACCATTCTGCTGAGTGGGGGCGGGGACGAATGGCTTCAAAGTTGCTTGCCGTTGCACTTGTCTGTATCGTCACAGCTAGTCATGTCGATCGCTGGGCTTGAGAAAAGTGACGTCCTGACGTGCTGATTGGTCCAACACGAAATTATATTTCGAGACTGTAACCATATGTCCACCTCGTTTTCGTGATAGCGCTCTCTGCTGAAGCACGCCCCCTTAGTGAACGCGTTCTGCGTTGCACAGACTGATTCGCCCATTTCGTTTACCCCTTGCGAGTAGCTCTCTCATGCTTCACTAATTAAGCTGTGGTCCCCAAACCCTCGCAGCGTACTTTAGTTCGCATATTTCAAGTTGCCCACCCTTAAACGAGTGAGCGGGTGCGAAGCGCGCGCCTTTTCTTTCACAATATGTGATAGCGCTCCTATGCAAGCACCCTCTTGAGTGTGAAAGAGAACTGCGTTACACGGACACTGTCTAGCACTTCGTTCATGCCTTGCAATTACTTCTGACTTGCTTCCATGAATTTTCTGTGCCTCCCAACCTCCGCAGATTGCAGAAGCTCCCTGTTTTCACGTTGGCAACGCTCATACGACTGAGCTGGTGCGAAGCGCGAGCCTCTTCTTTCAGAAAGATGGACCCTCAGCCAGAAGATCAAGAGAGTTCTGCGGAGACCTTTGTACGTCACTTCCTTAGTCGGCAGTTTGCATGTTTCTTCAAGAGCCCACTCTTCCAAGCTCTCTGTGGAGTGCAACATCCTCAGAGTTGTCCTTGTTCTTTGAGGACATCCGTTTCAGGCTGTTTTTTCCTACTCACGTTTTCCTCCAAATCTTCTCGAAGGATACGAACCCCCAATAAACAACATGTTCACGTACAAGTGCAGGCCTCGATTTCAATGCGTTCCTTAAGTTTGTTTGCGGCCCGTGGTCCTCGCCGGGTGAAAAATGCAGGAGGTCATCTTGACTCCTCGAGAGGAGGCCTTCCCGGAGGATGACACAGAGCTTGGAAAACTCGCTCACATCCGGCAGCGTATGGAGCAAGCACATCAGGAGGAGGTTAAAAGAATTATGGCCAAAGTGCAAGTGCGCCCCAACCAAACAGGCTGGTCTTCTCCTTCCCCGTCGCAGGAGTGCGGCGGTGTGGTCGCGTCGCATCTGCTGTTCGCGCTCACTGTCGAACCGGTAGCTGCCGAGGCCGTGCCGCCTCGCACCGTGTCAGGGCCCTCCGCAATAAGTAGAAGCGACCGCAACGAGCGCGACGCTGTTCGTCGTGTTAGAAGTTGACGGACAGGAATCGACCACGTTTAAAGTGAAAACCACTTCCTCGAGGGTTGCCGTATTGGAAACTGGGACTGGACCGTGCTAGCGAAGCTTGAGTCCGGCGCTTCTCACTCTCAGCAACAGCTCCTGGCCCCTGCCGTTCAGAAGCTCTCAGTCCTCCCATCCTTTGGCGTCATTCTTCCTTCCCTAAAAAGCTTTGATTCCTCCCTCGCGCTTTGGTGTCAACCCCTGTCTCGTTGAGCTCGCAGTCCTCCCCTGCGCATTGACTTCAACCCCGGCCTCAGAGACGTTTCCATTCCTCCCCGGCGCCCTCACGTTAGCCCTCCTTTGAGAAGTTCGTAGCCTAACCCCGCATTCTATCGTCAACCCTCAACCATTGTGTAGCTCGCAGTCCTCCCCCACTCTCTTACCATAATCCCTTCCACTTCCCCGAAAAGCTGTAGCTCGCAGTCCTCCCCTGCGCTTTGACGTCAACCCTCGGCCTTTGAGAAGTCGCAGTCCTTCCTCGAAGTATGACGTCCGTTCCCCTATTAAGAAGCTCGCAATCCTCCTCCCTGCTCTGACGTCAAGCTCCCCGGCCTTTGAGAAGCTTGCGGTTCTCCCTTGCGCGCTGTTGACTCCCCGCCTTCGCGGAAATCCCAAGTCACGGGAAGGTGAACCAGGGCGCGATTGTCTCTTGAATCGTGTGTCCTGTATTTCCCTTTCCCGGGTGCCAGGAAATCGAGCGTGCCACCGAGAAAATGCAGCTGGACTACGATCGGCAAATCTCCGGCCTGGAGACGGAATTGCAGCAGAAGGTGCCGCCCCAGGCACTCGCCGTGGCTCCGGCGGCTGCTGGTGCTGCTAGGCCTGGCCGGGCTGCCGCTCACGCGATGCTATACATACATAAGCTTTGCTCTCCTGCTACGGTGTGAATGCCTTCGCAATATCAAACTCGAGAAACTTGGCTGACTGGAGTTGCAGCGGTGAGAGCGCCATTGTGATACCAACAGATAAAACCTGGTTGGCCGATTAAGCACCGCTTGTCGCAGAGAAGGGCAGAGAAGTTGAGGGGGATCAAGTGAGGAACTGCCCGTGTGTTGTACAGGAGAACGCATATGCTGTGGTATACAACCAGAGGAAGGTGTTCAAAAACATGAACCAGGTAAAAGTGCCGCACGTCCTCCCCTATGACCGGGCTTGCACACTCCTAACGTGATCTTTCACTTTTCAGCTAGTCTTTTTCCATAGTGTTAGGGTATAAATTACTTGTACAAGAAAAATTACGGAAGTCGAAAATAGATGCTGGCAGTATCCCAAACTTGACTGGAAAGATGGCGGTTTCAACTTCACAGTGTGGACTGGTAAGCTCTGACTGTGATGCGGCTGTCTAACTTCCCTGATAAGTGTCCTGAGACAACAGTTGAGAGACCTGTTGGAAACAGGTTGCCATCTACCCCACTCCAAGTAGGTTTGAATGCACAGCGGACAGGGTTTGAGGACCTACGGCAAAGGCTGTAGAGCTTGAAGCTCAAGATCAAACCGTAGGATGCTGATACCAGACAGCAGGTTGTTGCCTTGTATGGTAGATGCTACGGTTATCAAGACTACGCAAAACCGGTGGGGTATGAGCTCGAAGTGTGCTTCACCGACCATCCGGCCTCTCACATACTGTGCCGAGATGGGGGCTCGCGGACAATTCCTCTCGGAACTCGTGACTCTGGCCTAACTTTGACTTCTGGCATATATTGCGTTTCGGTCTTGTTTTACATAGGTGTATTGTTGGTGGGGCCATGTCCCGGGTTAAATGCGCACTGCACAGCGGTTCTCAGGGCCGCTGTGCTTACAGATCACTGAGGTTTTGGATGGCATTTCTCTTGCAGGAACTGCAGCAGGCGATGATGGAGCAGTCTCGGCAGTATGAGGGCAAGCTCACAGCGCTTGAGAATTTCGGGTGTGGATCCCCGGCCCCGTGAGCCCTTGCAGGGTGAGCAACCAGCGACTGATCTTCGCCTATCCATCAAATTGAAACTTGTGTGTTTGCCTTGTTAATCCTCTGAAGGTTCCGAAGCCGTTGAAGTCCATTCCCCTCCAAACAGTGAGCGAGGACTGGGCCCCAACTTTGTCCAGACAACGCCCCCGCACACTTCCTGGCATCATTCCTTTATTGTCTGGTGGGACACTTGGCAGGCTCATGTCTCCGATGGTATCCCCGCGAGTTCCCGGCGACGCCTCGCCACGGCAGTCGCCCCTGCGTGCATCCACGGGCTCCACTGGGCTTATTGAACGCGCGGGCAGCGACCTCACGCCGCAGAAGAAGGCCTATATGGAGCGCATCAACACCCTGCAGAACAAGCTCCACATCCAGCAAATCAAGCAGGCATAGCCCGCCTAGGGACGGCATCACTTGAACTAGCGCCTCCTGTCCCGCCGTCTGCCCGACTAACACGACTAACAGAGATTGACCGGCGGCTCACGTCCGCCTTTCCCGCAGTGCGCCCACTGCGAGGCTATGAGTGGATGTCGGCTCTGCCAAGAGTCTTGGTCCCATTCAATTCTTCTCACCCTCCCCTCCTGCTCCTCCTCGCCAACGCCGTGCCCCTTTCTCTCCGTCCTTCCTCAGATCTCACGTCGGCCACAGATGCGTCCCCAGCAACTGATCGTGGCCACAGCAGTGGACACCGCACACGAGTGCCCACTTTGCGAGTTGTGCTGGCACGCCCCAACCGAATATATCACCTGCTGCATCCTATATTGGCTACATATATTCTGTATTTATTTACTGCTAGTGGCGATTCGGAGCGTGAGGGAGGGCTGAAGGTGTGATACAACTGGAGCAGGCTGAGGTGGCGACAAGTGTGCAGTCAGAGCGCGTCTCCCTACAGGTGGGTCTGCGGTTTCTCCGCAACTTTGACTGCCCTCCCTGTTGTTAGTCCCTGTGCCAACCAGCACGGCGTACTTCTTAGAAACTGCATGAGGTCAAAACCTCTGACACATCCTATGATTTTGGCATGGTAGCCACTTGACCAGCAAGGGAGAGAGTGTGGGAGGGGTGGGGTTGTTGCGATCTGGCAGGAGCGCTACGAGACGCGCATCGCAATGCTGCAGACGAATATGAGTAAGCAGCAGCAGGAGTACGAAGAAAAGATTGCGATCCTGCAACAGGAGCTCAGCTTAAATCTGGCTGAGGACGTTTCTCCGGATCACGAGCTCGTCAACCTGAACCATGTACACCCTTCATCCCGGCCCACCTCCGCGCTGCATATGCAAAGAGCACGTGTGGCGTGGCGCCAGGCAACTGTCATCTACTGTGCACGTGTCCTCAATCGGAGGATATGCAGTAGAAAGCTCTCGGATATACTGCCCTTTCCTTCCCCCCTTGCGTTATCGTCGAAAAGCAAGTTGGCAAGGCAAGCACGAGAGGGGGGCCTTGCCCACTGCTCGCCCACTACTTGCATATGCTGGTGACCTGCCAACCCGTCTACTATTCAGGTTGCTTGGCAGCAGCGTGTGCTAGCCACGGAGACGGCCTGCTGCTTACACTTCACCTCGTGACTGGGCGGAGCACTAGTTCGTGGACAGTCATCTAAGAGGTCGGGAGGATATGAACGCCGACTTTTGGGGTGTCATCCTCATTCGTCTTTTTCCACAAGCTGCTCCGTTTCCTGGTGTCATCTCCCATCATTTCATCAGTGTGGCCACCCTAAGTTCGATGTCATCAGGGTGTCATCTCCCATCATTTCATCAGTGTGGCCACCCTAAGTTCGATCATTTCATCAGTGTGGCCACCCTAAGTTCGATGAGGGCGAGAGAGCACGCACATCTGGGCAGTAATGTGTGGACAGAAGCAGCGTCGAAGTAGCGCGACTCAAACAGTGATGTGGGTGTGGAGGGAATGGGAGCATGGCGCGATGCAGGAGCTGCAGGCCGAGAATCATGAGCAGACAGAGCGCATTGTGGCGCTGGAAATGTCACTCGCTGACTTGGGTGGAGAGCATGGCCGTCAGCAGGTATGTGGCAGCACTCCTCTGCCCCCCTCAGTCTGCTGGGGACTAAGTGTGCCAGGGGCCTTCGGGGCGTCCTCTTGGTGCCCCTGCTGCATTCCCTTTCCGTCCTCTCTGTTACGCGCCACCACTGTGCCACCCTAGCAGTTGCCCCTCTGAAGCCCAACAACCAGCCACTTTCCGTCCTCTCTGTAACGCGCCACCACTGTGCTAACCTAGCAGTTGCCCCTCTGAAGCCCAACAACCAACCACTTTCCGTCTGTGCTTCTGAGTATCAACTGGGGGGTCCTAGATGTAGGGAGGGTGCCAAGGGAAGTGGGGTGTGTAGCAGCTCAGGCCGGGTAGTGTGTTGGGGCGGGGCTGCATGTCCTATGACACGCATGGGACCCGGTGGGCACTTGTCGCCCAACCTTCTGTCCGATTTTACATTGTCTGGATGCACGGAGACTGATGTTGGATTGATGGGGTGCACCGTTATCAGGCAATTGTCAAAGAGTTTGAAGCGGAGGCAGCATCCCTCAGGGAGGAGCTGCACGCACGGGTGTGTATGACATGTTAGTGATGCAAAGTCGAGTGTTGTCTGACCTGTAGCAGCGCTAAGATCGGAGAGTTGCCATTCACTGATAGAAGCATGGGGGAGCGATGCATAGGCAACTAAGTGGAAAGAGGAGGAGCGCAAAATGGAGAGCGTGCATCGTCAAGAACTACAAGACATGGAAATGGTGAGGAAACAAATTATGGTTCCCCTCACCCGCTGCGGATTGTTGTCCACATGCAGCAGCATGCACATGGATGGTTACTTTGACACTCAATACTCTATACAAGTCTTTCTATCTGCGGTGGGAGCATCTCAGAGGATCATAAAGTCACTGGGACTGGTTTTAGAACTCCCAAGGCAGCAGAATGCACTCTCGCAACTCTGTTGCATGATACAGGGTTGATGTGGGTGGATGATCGCAGCAAATCCTAAAACTGAAGAAACAGACAGGACTAAACCAGAGAATGTGTTCATGGATGCCGATACCGCCAGCATGGTATTGCATGGAATCGGCCTAAGAAATAGGGAAGCTGATAACTCCTTCGATGCTGCAAGATTTGTGTTTTGATTACGACACGCGTTTCCCAATCCAACTGGCAAGAGCATTTGGAATTCTGAACCCGATTATGAAATCTTGAACAAGCTGTTCCAAACGTGCTTGGAATGTATAGCATTTTTTGCTTCGGGGACGATTAAAACCTTACAGGCCTCCAAAAATAGTATATCATGTGACTGGACCCGATCATAGAGCCACGCGCAAATGTAGTGAATCATCATAACATCGTAGGCTATGATGTATGGTGGCTCCTGGACTACTGGAAATTGCTTTAAATTATTTTAACTGTGTGATGATTTTGGGTTGATTACTATCATTTGATGATCTTAGCATTTTGTGAGCTGTACAATTTTTTATGCATAGCCGTCCATAACCCGCTCATATTATATCCATAAGCATGCAAGAGTCGATGACGGGGGGCAGCACAGGTTCTAAGAGTACTTCCCCTTTGAGCTTATTACATTCTGCACCAGCATACCCCCTTATAGGGGATGCTACTTTAAGCACCCTCTTGAAAATACGGTAATCAGCTGCGCACACGGCAAGAGTGCCCCATCCACGTATACTGGGCGGGTGAGAGTGCCACGTCATCGATACTACCACTATAACCGCCCTAAGAATTTGATTATCCTGGCACTCTAGTTTACATTAATATGTATCGCTAAGGTGCTTCTGCGGTTGCATGATGCTTGAACACCCATTCTGAATGACGAACGTCCATTCCCATTGTTCACCCTCCGATCCATTTCCCCCACTATATTTGTCATATACGACGACTAGTTCTGGCCAGTCTTGTGTTGTGTCTGCCCTGCTTCCTACAATTCATGCACTTGGCCGGCTCGTCAAATTTATTATTGGAGGCCTGCAACCTGAACTCTCATGACGTACGGTATACTTCGAAGTATGTCCGCAATCACCTCAGGGCTCCTTATTAGCGGTTGCTCGTATTCGGAACTCTCAACTTTGGAAAGTCTAAACCTATAATTTTAATCCCGATTTTTTTGTTGAATAAGGTTGAAGAAAACATGCACATATCCGAACATATGCATAAGTATGCTTCGTAAATATTTTATACCGTTACAAGGATTTTAAAGAAATCATTCACTCGCAGGTGGCGCATGCTGCTGTTTCGTGATTTGTGTGGTACGCCCTCTGACATCAAATCACTTTACAAGTTTACAGTTTTGGGGGGTCTTATGCACAAACTTGAATTACCCTCAATCGAACAAATGCACGTTGCATCCGTTCTTTTGAGGAAGGAGACATTTTTTAATGCAGTATGCATATCACATCGAGTGAAATAGATGAACAACAAAAATTCGGTCACTATAGCAGTGTACCAACATCATAAAAATGGCCAACACAAGAACTATGCAACATACACTACACATGTTTACAAGTGCTTCTTTTTGGGAGACAAGAAAACAACTTTGGGCCCCCAATATTGGTGTTAGCTACCTTGTGTAAATATCAATACAGTTATCAACAGTGAGGATGAAGCCCGTCACTCAACCCTTCATGTTGTGCCTGTAGCTCTTGTTGTTCTACAACTTATCTTTCCCTTGTTCAAAAACTCGAGTCGGGACTAGTCTTGCAGAGGTGAATAGCTCCGAAGGCATGTAATAATGCGAGGAAGGGCTGAGGTTAGTATAGCCTCCGGCATTGTAAAACGCGTTGGAAGAAGCAGCATGAGGGTATGGATCATATGAATGAGGGTATGGTTCATATGAATGACGAACAGGAAGTACTCGAATATCCTCCTGTGGGGTTACCCTTGGGTGTATGGGTTGGTAAGCTGAATGTGACATGGAAAATCCAGCTGGCAGGCTTTCCTCCTGAGAAAAAAAAACATTCCTCAGATAAACTCTTCATCCTCAGCTTCAATGGAAGCTGTCCCTCCTCAACTTTGCGCTCCAGAGGCGAGATGTCGGTCAAAATTAGAGAACGCCAGAAAATGGGCTCGAGGTGTCCTGGCGGCGTGGGTGTGAGTGAATCGAATGGTGTGCACAAGATAAGTTTTCTCTTGCGAAACCCTAATCACGAGTTGTGAGGTAGAAGTCCGACACAACTCCCTCACTGGCATTCTTGAGAGTCAAATGTACGAACTCACCGGTAGAAAATGTCGACGTAGAGGCAATGATGGCCGCGTGAGACACTGGTTACTGACGTATCTGCTGTGGCTGTGCGGTTGCACGGAACCGTACGGCCCGGTGAGGGATGACAGCGCAGAATACGGAGGGATGGCGTTGTGGTATGGAACTTGGCGAGGTGGTGGGAAATATGTGGGGTAGGACGGAGCAAACATGGGCACGGGTAGAGTGCGGTCCGTGGAGCTAACCAATACCTCGATGGTGCACCTGGTGAAACACCGAAACCTTAAAGCAGCCATCCCCAAATTTAGAGTGAAAGCACCAAATGGTGAGTGCGATAGTCGGGATATGCTGCGTCAGGGGAAACCTGATTATAAGGCGATCATCACGAAGCAATTCAGCTCGCCGTTCCTGCAACACCTCGCGTTTTGCGAACTTCTTATATGCCGCTAAGCACCCTCTGCGCACGCAAAGCCCCCACCGCCGTTCCCCGCGTGGAGCCCGAGATACTTCAGGGGAAACGCTCACAGCGCACGTTGCGAGATGCCGCTCTCTCTCCATAGTCTCCGGCAAGAAGCCAAGGCGCCTCTTGAAGTGGCGTTCGTGTTGAAGCGTGCGCGGGGCTTGAGGCGCACCGATGAGGGGAAACTCCGTCCTCAAAGACCACAGCGGGCACAAGGCAGGTGAAAGTCATAGATGTTAGGGGTTGAGGCATTTCTCAGATTCAATGTGATGTTACCCTTTCACTTTTTGCGGCCCGTCAGCAGAGCTCGACGACGCAACGAGATGCTCGCCTTTGCCGCTCTGCAGCCGACGTGGAGGGCTCACGTTAGCGTACGCAGCGCGGCACAAGGAAAAAAAATAGGTCAACAGTGGACCGATAAAGGATTCCTGAATCGAAAATTGGTTTTTTGTAGATTTCCCTAGCCGCAGGCTTTGTTTGCTAGCAGACCCCAGCATCAAACCTCGCGTATCAAGATTGGTTCGGGGGACATTCGGGGGCTACCTGGTCCACGATAGCAATTTCGTGAAAAGCTGAAATCTTCATGTCTTCAGGCAGAGGTGGCCCATGGAGCATGAGAAATACGCTTAGGTAGTCTGCGTACTTCTCCTTGATACCGTTCGGGTAGCAATCGATACGCCATTCGAATCCTGAAGAGTCATCTGTTTATGAGTGGTAAAAAGTGGCCGACAAATTGGTCGTGCAAAAAGTTTGGTGCGCGAAAGCGACACATCGCAGCCCATTAACACAACTACTCTAGCTGGCAACATAGCTAATAAAGCGAGAAACAGTTCCAGCATGGCTTCACTCCGCAGCACAGCACGCCCTTTGTCTCATATCCAAAGAGTGTTCCGGAAGTTCGAAATGAAGTGAGGTCATCGGAATTACAGGTTCACGAATACTGGCGAGAAGTAGTGCACGGTGAAGTAGCACAGTACTAGTTGTTCTCTCAAACAACTAGTACTGGCGAGAAGTAACGGCATTCCCAACGAAAACAAGGTTACCTCCAACGTGGAAGGAGTCGCTGGAAAGGCGCCTGCATCTTCCAAAACCGGATACGTTGCTGAACCTGCGAGAACGCTCATCAAACGGGAAATAAGCTACTGGACGCTGATATTGTCTTCTAAGGGTCACATGTCCATAGCATCAAGTTGCATTACCCCAAGTACGTAAGAAGAACAACGAAGACGCACCCGTTGAGTGTGTGGACGTGGGTTCCCACAAGAAGCTCGGTTTGCGTTCGGGAGGCCGTATGGCTCGTAAGATGTGCCATTTGGGGCAAACGAATACGGTATTAATAGCTAAGTTTGAGGTAGATTGAGAATGAGCAGACGAGAGTTCGACGTGCAGGTCCGACGAGAATTTTGTTTCAGAGATATAATCAACTGATAGGGATAGGGTTCAACAGACGCTGCCGGTGCAGCGGCAGCTACAATCCATCAAGGTATCCTGCAGCAAAAAATCCTGCGAGTTTTCGAAAAGAAAGCTATGAAGCTGTTTCTCATGTCGTGAATACCTTGCGGGATGCCGTCGTTTCTCTATACCCCTTGCCTGCACTTTATCATGAAGAACCTTGAAGTTCGACTGGTGAACTGGCGTTGGGCAAAAAGGAAACGTTGTAATGTCGAAATGGGAATATGGTATATCAATATCCGAATACAATCGAGTGGCTATGGCTGTTCCCATCATGACGCACTTTTTGGATCGCCCGCGCCCCGCAGGACGAGCTCGATAATTCGATATGCGCGCGCAAACGGTGGAGATGTCACATTGTCAGTCAAGATGAGTTCCCAAAAAACTGATGGTTATGTGACACACCTACCCTACGGACCCCCCTAGCTACCCTATCTACCCTAGCTACCCAATAATCACACCTGTAAAGCAAGATGCATGTCACGGATAGGGTATCGGAGAGCACTAATAATTAAGAATTATTAGTGCAATAGTAATGCGGGTATAAGGGACCCGCAACGCAGTATCGGAATGAAAACGAATGCAATAATGCTAGTGAGGTGGGCGGGCGGGATGATACCCTTCCCGAAATCAGATCAACTATCGGAGCAGAACTCTACAGAGTTCCACACCTTATACTGCTCAGACCTGGGACCTCCTAGGTCCCGGGGACCTACGATCCTGGGTCCCACGGTCCGGTCTGTCACATAACCAGAGTTATGTGACACAGCACCTCTCGCTCCGCTCGCTGCACTGTGACACATAACATCCAGTTATGTGACACACCTACCCTACGGACCCCCCTAGCTACCCTATCTACCCTAGCTACCCAATAATCACACCTGTAAAGCAAGATGCATGTCACGGAGACAAAACAAAGATCATACCAAGCAGGCAATAATAATACCAATAATAGCCCGCAGGCACACATACTGGCCAGCACATAGTGCTACAGGCTACTGCACTTCAGTCTCGGCTAGTGCCACTGCACGGTCGGCAGTCTAGTAATCAGCTGCTGCTGTCACTGCCACCCTTTGCTCGGTGGACGGTTGGATGTACCTCATGGCTGCTGCCTGGGTCATCCAGTGCCCGTGCCGCATGAACTCGGCGAATGACACCTTCTGGGCCACGACTGTGGCTCCACCAGACCTCATGCTCTGAGTCCCAAATACTGCCATGGTCTCTGCTTCTGTCTTGCCCGCTGCCTGAGCCACCATCCTGATGACCTCACGCCTGCAGGCGTGGTAGTCCATGTGCCTGCCATTCAGAGGCACCTGAGGGTCCTTGACGGCCTTCCTGCCGTCCCAGCCCTGGAACAGGTTCACTGACCCGGAGAGCTGCCCCGCCTCGATAAGCCGCTCTGAGAGATCCACTGGGCAGAAATGCTTCCCTCCACGGGCCACGTACACCACATCACCCTCACAGTACTGGTCATTCTTCCTGGATGTCAGGAGAAAGACCATGTGGGTCGGATAGAACCTCATCGCCCCAACCCAGATCATCTTCATGTCCGAGTACCGCAGGCATCCCGCCCACATCACTGACCCCATGCATGCCACTGTCAGCCTGATGATGGAGAACTTGCCTTTGCTGTCTGTGTGGTACATTCTGATGCCGGTGGCCAACAGCACAACGGGCATGGCTGCCTTCCTATTCTTCACACCCAGCCCGAACTTCCTCCGAGCCTGCTCCCGAACTGCCTTGCACAGCTCCGTCTTGGTGGGGTTCTGGTCCTTCGGAACCAGAGCCACGTCATGCACCGCGTGGATAGCCCCTGATGCTGTCTTAACCACTGAGTATGTGTCTGCCCTGTCCATGACGAACCTCAGATACAATGCCACTGTCACCGGCGATGCAGGGCAACACTCCCGCGGTGGCTGCCTGGCTGCACACCACCTGGAGAACCTCCCGAATGCTCCCAAGTAACTGTTACACCAGCTGCCCACTGCCCTGGTGGTCACCATATCCATCTTCATACTCCTCAGCAGCTCCTGCTCCAAGGGGTCCCTAGGGCTGACCTCCACTTGCCTCCAGAAGGCCGAGTCCAGATGCCCTCCTGCTCATGCCGAAAAGTCCACCCGCAGAGCCATCACCCTGAAGTTAGGCGGGCCCACGGCTCTCTCATTAGCTCGGCCCGCACCAGGCAGGAACAGAGCCTCTGCCGTGTCCCTGGGGAGCTCCCTCCAGTCCCGTACGAAGGGTGCGAAGTGTTGCCCGTCCGGACAGAGGATGGGCCACCAGTGCCTGCCAGTCCAGTACGGCACAATGATTGTAGCCACCGCTGAGAACCTCCTGAGCACCTCCAAGAGCCTACCCACCAAGCCGAAGGGGGGGTTGCACCAGTTGTTCTCAAGCCACCAGTCCGTAAGGGAGAAACAGTCAATGTTCTCCGAGCCTGGGCACCACCACCTGCTGTTGAACCGAGGCAGCAAAGCATTCTTGTCCGTGGCAAAGCGGTCCACTGTGTGCTGACCCCAGAGCCCGTCGAGCCACCTGAACCAATACGGGTTCAATTGCCAGTCATCCCCGTCATAGATGCCTGCCAGATAGTCCGCCTGAGCATTCAGCTCCCGAGGCACCCACACGGGATAGAGTGACACTCCCAGCCGGGTGCACTCCCAGAAGATGCTCACCACCAGCCGATGCAGCCGATGCTTAGAGCTACAGCCTTTGTCCAAAATCTGACAGCCTGCCTGAGAGTCCGTGTACAGTTTAAGTGTACTCCCCTCCACAAAGCCCGAGAAGGACCGAAGGGCTTGCAAGTAGCCCACCATCTCCCTGTGTGTGGAGGACTCTTCCCGCTCTGCTAGTGTCAGGTGGCCTCTGGCGACCTGCTCCGGCCTGCCTGAAACTGCCTCCAGGACTGCTCCCCAGCCTGTGCCTCCTGCATCTGTCCACATTCTGTTTCTGAAAGCCAAAAAGACCGGCCAGATAGGGGCTTCAAACTGCCGCCTCTGCACTGAAAGCCAAAACCGGAGCTCCTCTGCCACCTCCTCTGTAAGCCTGATGGCCTTGTCCCAGGCGGTGTGCCTCTCAACCTCAAAGTACATCTCCCGAGAGAACATCTGGCACACCTTACCCAGGGCCAAGCTGAAGCTCTGAATCTTCCCCGCCAGTCTGGAGAGCTCTCTGGGGGAGGTCCACTGCCTGCCGAGTGCATCTGTTACTCGAGCCTGAAAGGAGTCCCACTTCTTTTGGGGTACATAGAACACCCCTCTGACAGAGTCAATGCCAATTCCTAAGAACTCAATCAGCTGCTGAAAATCCAAAACTGACTTCTCCTGGTTGACCAGGAAACCACTGTCCTCCACGTCCCGAAGGACTGCCGCCTGTTCCTCTGCAAAGGGTCTACCGGACGGTCTCTGAATGAAAAGAAAATCATCCAGGTAGTGAACCAAGCCTGCACCTTGCCTCCTCCACCGAGCAGCTAGCTCATTGGTGATCTTGGTGAAGAAGTAAGGGGCAGGCGCCAAACCGAAAGGCAGAGCCTTAAACACATAGAACCTCTCCTGCCAGCTAAAAGCCACGTAGGTGTGGAAGTCCTGGTGCAACTCTACGTGGTGATAGCCTGAAGTCAGGTCGAAAGACCAGAGAGAGCCCTGCCAGAGAAGCAAGTCTCTCACAATAGCCAGAGATTCATACTTGAACTTCTGGACTACTATGAAAGAGTTGACATACCTGCCATTCCAGATAAGCCGCTTCTTAGGCGGCTTATCCGGGCCCATGTCCCTGTAAGCCACTGCCAACGGTGAAACCACCGTGGGCTGGGTGAGCCACTCCTCTGCCGCGCCAGACTGAACCAAGCCGAACACCGCCTCTGAGACAAACTCTGCCTCTGCCAAAGCCGAAGGAGCATTAGCCGAGAACCGGCTAGGCGGGGGGCCCGCAATCCAAGTGAGCGGGACGCCGAAAAGGATCCAAGTCACCACCAAGGCGGAGGCAAAGGACCTCCAGAAGCCAACCCGCTGCCTCAGCCTGCCCGTGATCCTCGGGACCTCCGGGACCTCCGGGACCGCCGTAGCTGGAGCCTCGTCGAACTCCGACGGGCAGTCCACGAATTCTGCAACACACCGAACCTACTAAGCTAACTCACCTAACCTCTGAAAACTGAAGCCGAACCAAAAACAAATCGAGGAATTGGACGACAACCCGTCGTGGGGCGCCGCGTCTCAAAAGCATTATGTGATCGAGGATCGGAAACACGAGTGCAAGCGGCAACGAGGGAGAGTCCTCAAGTAATTTGCAAACATTATGCGTGCATTAGAGTACAATCGAAGTGTCAGAAGGTTACTAACAGACTCCCGTTGTGGGGCGCCGCGTCTCAAAAGCATTGCGTGATCGAGGATCGGAAACACGAGTCTAAGTGGAAACAAGGGGGAATTCCTCCAGCATTCGTCAAGCATTATGCGTGCATCTTCTTCGTAACGAAAGTGCTGGCAGGTTACTAGTAGATTCCTCACAGCGGAACTACCCGCGACGTCGAGGTACGAGCGAGGGAGCGAACCCTAAAACCGTAAGCAACGAATTAACATTACGAAAAACTCTCATTACATTACGTGCTCAAGCGGGCTAGAAGCCGGCGAGTCCCTCGGGCTATAAGCCGGAGTTACGCGACCACTGGAGACCCAGTGACGCCATACCGCAGGAAGCGGTTTAAACATTCGTTCAACGTCCTTTACCTCCTTTTCCCTTTCCACCATTTTGTGGGCATTGGGGGGAGATATGCTCAGGAGACCCGCAAATAAAACAGGCTCTACCCTGTACAACAGGTTGAGTGACGCGATTGCGTCCGCCTGTGAAAGGCCGGTTGTCATTCCCGCGAGTGCGCTTCGCGTTCCTCTCTTTCTCTAGCTTCGCTGTGCGCTCAGCTATAGCCTTCTTGGCTTTCTTCACCTTTTTCTCTTGCTCCTCAGTAGCCACGACTGGCTCTCCCTCGAACTCTTGGGCCGTGGGCCATCCGAACTTAAACGCTATGTCGATAATTTGGGCCTGTTCTTCGGCCCAGAGCATACCTTCCTCAATTGCTGCTTGCGCTTTTTTGACTTTCGCGATTCGCTCTTCGGTGATCGACTCAGGGGCCTCGAGCCCCTCCAGGTGTTGCTTGACCTCGAAGAAAACATCATCGGCCTTGTCCAGTTTGTCGAACTGTCGCTTGCAAGACAGATCTTCGGACTTCGATCCCCCTTGCTTGGTGTGAACGAAACCACCTGAGGTCCAGGCAGTAGGGCGCTGAAGCTTTCTCTTCTCTGGCGCTTTCGCCCCTACTGTCTGCAGGATTGCGGTCGCTGTGCCGCTAGCTAACCTGTTGCGCTGCTCTTGGACCAAAGCTGCCAAGTGAGATTGAAGATTCTTTTCGGCTTCGGAGAAAGACGGAACAATTTCATCAAGTTTAGCCGAATACGCTGCGAACTCAGGTGACGCCTTAACTCTGGCGATCTTTTCTTCCAACTGCGCGTCTGAAAAATCATCCATACTGAGAATTCAAGGATATATATACACTTAAAACTCCACTGTAACTCTGCAACAAAAATGATACCCTTCCCGAAATCAGATCAACTATCGGAGCAGAACTCTACAGAGTTCCAAACCTTATACTGCTCAGACCTGGGACCTCCTAGGTCCCGGGGCCCTACGATCCTGGGTCCCACGGTCCGGTCTGTCACATAACCAGAGTTATGTGACACAGCACCTCTCGCTCCGCTCGCTGCACTGTGACACATAACATCCAGTTTTCTGATCAGTGTAGTATGACAGGCAGTATGACTGTCATACGGAGCGGATCTGAAAACTAAGGTTTTCTAATCAGCTGCGGCTACATAGCCCAGCTTGCATGACACATATGACACATATGTGAATGGAACCCGGCCGGTGCACTGCGTGTGGAATTACAAAATAATAATACGACATATCCAGAAGTGCCAAAATCAAGGACTCCCGTCAGACAGGAATCAGGGTCCCATGACCCGACTGCCGACCCCAGCCTTTTGCATGCGGGCACACGCCCCTCGTGCCAAAGGACTGAGGCCTGCAAATACTATCATTACCCTAAAGAGTACAGACTATGGACCTAAAATGCTAAGCTAGGGCTGAAACCCTCAAAAAGCATAATTACCCGCTCCAGCACAGAGTCAGGCATGACAGCAATAGCAAAGCCATCACCTAGCAAAGCCTACTGAACAGTGCCTAGATGAGAGGCAGCATGAGGCAGCTTCGCAGCCCCCCACTGAAGGATCACTATCGCTACCTCTCATCACAACGGTCGGCACTGAACAGGCACAGGTCCTAGTCTCCTCTACCTACACTCTAATGAGCCGACTGCCCCTCTGCGGGCCGGATCTGCACAGCCTCCAGCTCAGAGCCCAGCTGCTCCAGGTCCTCCAAGTCCTGCAGCTCCTGCACTGAAAGCGGCCTCTCCTCATCCGTACCTGAAGCACAAGGGAGGGCGGGTGGGAAAGTCCACACAATCACAGTAACACGGCAAGAGGCCGTCTCAGTCCGTAGCTGGCCTCTTAGGCCTCCGACTGATCAGAAAACCTCAGTTTTCAGATCTGCTCCGTATGACAGTCATACTGCCTGTCATACTACACTGATCAGAAAACCATCAGTTTTCTAATCAGCTGCGGCTACATAGTGCTGGACTTCGGGTTTAGGCTTAGTTATTATGGGCTCTGACTAGCCCCTAGCCTGACCCGGCTTCCGTATCGTGTCCGTGACATCCTAGCACTGTACTGTACAATAGTACAGTACAGTAGTACAGTCTTGCTTCACTGTCTGGGTTTCCGAGAGCATAAAGCCTCGGCCAGACACGGTTTATGGGATTATCAGTTTGATGCTCAGCGAGCTTAGCCGGACAGCGGATCTGTCTTTCTCGCAGGTTATGGCCCGCACCGGCTTTCCGGTGATTCTGATGATGGCGCAGCGCCTTGCTGTTGCCATGTTCGGCTAAGTAGGACGCAGGAGGGGTTGAGCGCCCACTTGGGCGGTGGTGTATTGTTCTCGCGGTATGGCCTTTTAGCATGGCAGTGATGGCGGCACACGTTGTGCTCGCCTTCGCTGCGCAGGAGATCGGCGGTTGACGGATTGTTTTTTTTTACGGCAGTATCGTCGCAGCGAGGGTTTATTTGCATCGTGCGCCACTGGCCCTGGCGAGGTCGCTCCACACGTTGTACATTTTGGCCGCTCTCATTTTTTCCGCTCACGACCTGTGAGTTTCGATCTGTAGTGCTGAGACTCCTACGGATTATCTGGCCGCCGTGACAGTTTTATACCACCACCCTTCATTAGCTCAACTCTTTCCGTAGTCTCTCCATCATGGTTGCTACAGCAAATAGAATGACGCGGTCTCGCGTCCGTAGATTAGAAACGATTTTTGATGATGTGGGTGCGCAGCACACTGCGACACCACACACGCCGCGGCTGCCAGCTCCGACCACCGCAGCTGCGAGGGAAATTCTTGAGAAGTGTCAGCAGTTGGCTCGGGAAAATTTCGACAGGAGAGTTGCTAAGACCGTTGCCACTAAAATTCTTGGAGACAAGTCTGAGCGCTTCGCTGGGACCGAGACAGATGCAGTCGACATTTTTTCACAAGTCATGCATGAGCTACGCACGCAGTTTCTGCTGCAGTCACAGGCATTTGCTCCCCTGTTTGACTTGACCGACATGCTGAAATCTGTATAGGCAGCCCTGACCGGGAGTCCCGGTGCAGGCCCCTATGGCAGATTCCTAGGTAGCCAACACTGGACCGTGACTGATCCGTAAGCCTGTGCTGTGACACACCGAGTGTCACAGGTAGCTAGACTCGAGACCGTTCCGACTCCGTGACCGTTCCGGGTATATCTAGCTTAGGGTTTATTTCTTATAGGAGTTTATCTATATTGGTTCACTGACTGTCTGATATCTTGAACCGGGATATTCCAGTAGGTCGTGGACCCATTCCACGCTATATTCCACAGCTAGTTTGGCCATGATTGGCTAAAGCAGCCGCTTGGAGAGGTGGTGCGCGACGGCGCGTTTGGGGACTCACGGGAATTTTGAGATGAGCTGTTTGCGGTGAGCGTCTTTGAGCCGCAGCTATGGGGGTTCGACCTGGACCGGGCCTAGTCGACGCAATGTTCATTTACGGTATTACGCTTGCCCTGATCCCGCTTGCTGCCGATTTTTGGGCTGGTGGCTCGAGCACCTTCGACCTCGACGACGTCTTCCAGTGCCCCTCGCTCGCATGGCTCTACCGCTCCTTCCGTGACTGTGGCGTCGAATCTTCCCCACGACATTACCCGAACGCGCCCCGGCGTACCACCTCCCATCAGGCTTTCAAGTTTATGGGAGTTACCACAAGAGCTAAGAAGTCCCTCACGAGGGACAGCGACATTGATGCCTCGCTGAGGCTTATCGACGGGGTTCGGAACAGCCCGACGGTGCGGACGCCGACTGTTCCAACCCCCGACCCTGCTTCGAATGGGGACGCCGACGTGGCCATCAGGCGTTACTTGCAGGAGCAGGCGAGGTTGACCGACGAGATCTACAAGGCACGTCTGCATCGTGCCTGGGCCAAGAGCATCCGCGAGGACGTTCTTGGTGACAAGAAACATCATTTCCGCGGTACGGACGACGCTGGCCTTCTGTCCGACCTGGTGGTGCAGCTACGTACGGAGTTCGAGTCTGCTGGATTGGAGTTGAAGTCCTTTGATCTCGACGACCCCCTTACCCCGGTTGTGAGCCGGGTGAATGGCCTTCTGTACGACGTGCTGGCTCTCGTGGTGGAGAAGCACAGCAACGCATATGTCTGGCTCACGGGTACGGATGCTTCCTCTGACCGAGATGGCCGGCGGGCTTTGGTCGACATCATCAAGGGCTGCGTACCGATGGCGCTGCGGGAGTCGCAGCAAGAGGAGCATGCGGCCTTGCGTTACCCCGCAAACGTGGACCCGCAGCCGATCTTGGCGCGGGAGCAACGTTTGGTGCGGGACAACAGGGCCTCCGACTGGACACCTACGGAGGCTACGCGTAAGCTGAGCCTGTACACCAGGCTTGACCCGGCGTTCTACGCTGCGGTTAAGGTGCGCTACCCCATGGCTGCTGACTTGGCCCATGTACCGTTGGCCTCACTCCGCTCCATGGTGGTAGAGATCTACCAGGCTTGGGCTCAGACTGACACGGGGAAGGCGGCTTCTGGAGCGGACGGCATCTCCGCGCACCTCTCCAGCAGCGAGTACGACGCCCTCCTCGTGAAGATCACGGAGCTCAAGGAATTGGTGCAGCGGCAGCACGGGGAGGGCGCTCCGGTGGTGCGGCAGCAGCGGGTGCAGCAGCGGCAGCAGCAGCAGCAGCGTGCGCAGCATCCGAAGGGGTTCCGTATGGGGCAGCACAAGGCGCCGCCCGTGGGATTCGACCGGGACGACCAGCGAGCGAAGCCGTTCTGCGGCAGGTGCAAGAAGGCAGGCAAAGGTGAGAGCTATCACTTCTACCGCGACTGCCCGTTGGGCGGGCGCCAACACCCGCCCACCTCTGCCGCGGCATTCTGCATTCCTATCGACGAGGAGGACGCGGAGGGCGTGCATGCACTTGCCATGTGTGCGCTCTTTCAGCAGGCAGCGGACGATGGCGCGGAGTCCTTTGCTCGTGCGGCTGCCGCGTACGGGCCGCCTGCGGTGCTTTGTGCGGGAGCGGTGGGCGGCATCGACGTGTCCGCCTACGGCTTCGCGGTGGAGCAGCGGTCAGCTTCCGACGAGCCCGTAGGAGACGACATTCTTCGACGGCTCGACGATCTTGCCGCGGAGGTTCACTCCGCGGCCAATCACCAGGTGCACTTCACACACGCATCTTTCCCGCCTCCTGACGGCATCGAGCAGCAGGCTTCGGCTCTGGTGTGCGGACCCGCCGCGGCGGGGACCACGCCGGAGGAGCAGGTTCCGGCAGGTGGTGCGGCGGCATCGGCATCCGCCGTGCCGGCCCCTGCTATGCCTGTCTCGCAGGGAAAGGATGTGAAACCCGCGCCACTGCAATCGGCGCGGGTAACCACCACAGCGGACGCGGACGGTGAGTTCGCGGGGTTCGTTCAGACCGTGAACCACGCCGCCATCGGGCAGGTTGATCTCACGGGTTACGACACGGACGATTACGAGGACCTCGCCGACGGCAGCTTCATCGTGAAGCCGCGGACTCCGACCGTTTCGGCAAATCGTGCGTCGGAGCCCGCGACCCACGTGCCTTTGTCTGGTGGTGCTTCCCGCACCTACGGATGTGGCAAGCCGCCATGGGGCTTCCCCGCACACGCGGGCCCGTGGGGATTTCATTACTTTGTCTCTCTCTTTCTTTTGATCTCGATCATGGGAGTGGGAGCTGCCGCCTACACGGCGGCCAATGACATCGACTCTGTGTAGGTATCGGGTCGGGCTGCACCGCAGCCTGTGCTGTGCAGGGGAGACTTATGCATCTACTACCCCGGTATATCCGAGCTAGACCCCGTCACTCTGGATGCAGTACTGCACTCCCTGGGTGCTGCGACGGTGGTTCACCGGCCGCCTGACCCATTGGAGAGCAGTGCTGCAAGCTACTACCGTGGACATTGTGGTGACGGTGCTCCTCTGGACTTTGACCCCGAGTAGCTTTACTTCTGGCTCTGGCAGTGCACCACTTTCTGGTGGTGTACTGAGATGTGCTTTGACCTCAACATGGTCTTCAATTTGGTTTATGCTTTGCTTTGACATCTACAATCTTCAATCTGGTTTGCTTACACAGTGCTTTTCAGTAGTTTAGCAGGACCTGAGTACCTGTATATTTCTGCACTTGTGCCGGCTAGAGGGTTTCAATTTGTGTATCAGAATAGCACAGTTGAATTAGCAGTTAGGTTTGTCACCCTAGCTCCTACCCTAACTTATCTTGACTTCTCTGACTTACCTGTCAGTCACCACCCACAGTGCTGGGGTGGTGTGCTGAAATCTGTATAGGCAGCTCTGACCGGGAGTCCCGGTGCAGGCCCCTATGACAGATTCCTAGGTAGCCAACACTGGACCGTGACTGATCCGTAAGCCTGTGCTGTGACACACCGAGTGTCACAGGTAGCTAGACTCGAGACCGTTCCGACTCCGTGACCGTTCCGGGTATATCTAGCTTAGGGTTTATTTCTTATAGGAGTTTATCTATATTGGTTCACTGACTGTCTGATATCTTGAACCGGGATATTCCAGTACGACATGGCTGTTGAGGCTAGGCATGAGGCCAATGAGTTGCTGCTTTCGGCTCTGACGTTTCTGGCTCGCCCTGGCTCGCCTGCTCGTGACTGGCTTGAGGCCTCTGGGTCTGACGTTCCTGGAGATGGTAAGCGCGCTGCCCTTGAGGTGGTGCGCATGCTCCAGGAACGCTCAGAACCCTTTGACTCTTTTGAGTCGCTGCTGGCGGTTCGCATCCCCAGCAGCGAAGATCCTGCCCGTGGCATCCGTGAGTTCAATGGCCTGTTGCGGGACGTTCAGCGTTCCCACAACTTGCCAGAGGACGCGGTGAAGCGGCAGTTTCTCAAGGCTCTCGGCAATTCGGCTTTGTACCGTGACTTGGCTAATTCCTTGGCTCGAGCTGACCAGCGGCAGGGCGTGTCTCTTTTGACTATTCAGGCTCGTGTGCGGGAGCAGTTCCGCCACGGCCTGAAAGTCTCTGGCACCCCTATTTCTGCTCTGTCATTCGGCGATGGCGCGTCTGACCTAGCTGCGGCGTTGTCCAGTCTGCAGAAGCAGCTGGAGCGCATGCAGCAGGACATTCGTGACCTAAAGCGGCAGAAGCGGGAAGGGGCACCGCCTGCGGGCAAGCACCTTACCCGCTCTGCTGCTAAGCATCATCGTGCTGGTGTTCAGCCACTTGGCACCGCTCCTCCTGTCTCATTTGACAAGAAGAGCGGTGCCTTCGTGCCCCACTGCAGAAATGCGGAGTGTGCACAACGTGGTTTGAAGCACTGGCATGCTGAATGCCCCAACGGCGGTCCTCACTCTGCCCACTACTGTGGTGCAGTTGAGGACTATGAGACTGACTGTCTGGCTGTTCGTTTCCAGCGTTTCTATGACGCTGGGGATGAACATGCCTTCGAGTCGCTCTGCACGATGGAGGGTCGCCCAGAGGTGTGCGAGCTGTCGGCATATTCTTTTGTGCCGGCTGAGCCCACATCTCTGCGGCACTTTCAGGATGCGGCGGCTTCCGCTCAGGATGCGGCAGCTGACGAGGACGGCATGGCTCAGTTTGGTCTGGCCACATTCCACTCGGGTGCACAGGGCTTGATTCCGCCACCGCCTGCGGTTCGGCATCCCTCTGCACTCGTGGCTGGTGGTGTGCCTGCGGCTCGTGACCCGCGGGGGGTTATCCCTGGCTCTCTCGGCTTGCCTGGCTCTGTCCCGTCGCTCCAGCTCGGCGACTCTGCACCGGCTCCGCTGTTTGCTGGCATGGGGATTGAGACTTCTGACATTGGCTCTGAAGTCTCTGACAATGACCAAGGCTCTGACAATGACTCTGACGGCGGGCAGCGAGTGGCTTTTGGCTCCTTCGGCACTCTTGAGCATGACTCTGACGGGGGAGCATCGCCAGCGGCCGGTGGCAGTCTGACTCCGATGTACCGTCCCCGGACTCCGCCGAGCTTTCTCCGGTGTGCATTGATGGCTTCCGTGCTTTGTTGCTCCTTGCTGGCTAGTGCTACGGCGTCTCTGGTTGCCGTGGGCGGTGGTGACAGGGGCCTGGTTGAGCCCGGAGCCGCCGTCCGTCGGTCTACTGGGGATTTCTCTGCTTCGATTCCACCACTTGGCGCTGCAGGCATCCGTGATTGGCCGCCAGATGATGGAGTTCTTTTGTCTCTTTCTTCAATGCTCAAACCGCCGTGGGATTCTGCTTGTCTCAGTTCTTCAGTTGCTTTACTTTCTGCTGTGGATCCACCTTGCCCACTTGGGCCTGGTGGTGCTCAATTTGCAACAGGCAGCTTACATTTCACTTCGGGATTCTTCCGTGCTTGCATCCCGACCGCTGAACTCAGCTCTGCTGACCAGTCTCAAAGTGGCTGAGTTTACTTCAGTTATCCTGGCAGCTTGATTAGCTTTAGCCCAGTAGTGGGATGACCGGGTCAAGACCCCGGCACCCAGCTAGAAGTGATCGGTTTCCACCGAAGTGAATGTTAGGTGTTTGTTTATTATCTCGTGGCTGTATTGTGCTGTACCTGCTTTGCTAGGTAGTCACACCCACGGGTGGTGTGCTGGACTTCGGGTTTAGGCTTAGTTATTATGGGCTCTGACTAGCCCCTAGCCTGACCCTGCTTCCGTATCGTGTCCGTGACATCCTAGCACTGTACTGTACAGTAGTACAGTACAGTAATACAGTCTTGCTTCACTGTCTGGGTTTCCGAGAGCATAAAGCCTCGGCCAGACACTGTTTATGGGATTATCAGTTTGATGCTCAGCGAGCTTAGCCGGACAGCGGATCTGTCTTTCTCGCACATAGCCCAGCTTGCATGACACATATGACACATATGTGAATCGAACCCGGCCGGTGCAAGCACACAAAGATCACCACAAAGCAGTGCACGTACAATGCATGACAGGAACAAGCAATCAGACAAGAAAGGCCGCCTACTCTGCTGAGCATGGGGCATGCTTCTGGACACCGCCAGCCTGCGGTTGAGGTTGGTAGCCTTGTAGGTGGCCGCAGCCGCCGACGAGCTCCAGCCACCGTACTGATTGAACTCGAAATCAGTAACCTGGTCAGCCGCAGCCACCGCCGTAGCCCCACCAGACCGCAGGGACTGGGTCCCATACAGCTGCCTCAGAGCATCGGGGTCCAACCCAGAAGCCTCACCCAGCATCCTGAACAGGTACCTCCTCAGCTGAGGATAATCCAGCCTCTTCCCCGTCAGGCAGTCAGCCGACGGGTCCCGCTGAAACCGCCTGCCATCAATCTGCTGAAACAGGGGCTCATCGGGCTGCACGCCCCGTGCAATCTGAGTGTCAACCCACCTCTGACTGACCTCCACTGGGCACAAAGGCTGCCCCTCCGCCGCCCGGGCAACCTCCACCAGCTGACCATACCTGTACTTGTCCGTCTTCCGCTTCTCGAGGAAGGTGGTCATGTGGGTCTCACAGAACTTCATATCCCGCAGTCTCACCTTCTCCGCACAGTCATACCGCCAGAAGCCTGTCCACATGTCCAAACCCAGTGTAGCAAACATCTGCCGAGTGACACCTCCCAGCATCAACCAACAACGAGCACCACTCTGCACAAATGCAAACTCCAGTGGCTCCTTCCTGTTGAGCCGCCTGTCCCCCAGCCTCCTGTGAGCTGCCTCCCGTACCGCTGCCACCAGCCGATGAGAGGTGGGGTTCCGGTCCGCCGGGACCAGAGCCAAATCATGAGCAGTGAAGACCATAGCCGAAGCGGTCTTCACCACAGAGAAGGTCCTGGCCGCATTGGCTATGTATTGCAAGTACATAGCCACCGTGACCGGGTCAGCAGGAACAGGCACCCTAGGTGGGTCACGGTCCTGACAGAAGGCCTGGTACCGTACGAACACCCGAGAGTAGCCCCGCATGGTGCTAGCCTCACGGGTGCCAGACACCGCCAACAGCATATCTGCCCGCAGCTGCATCTCCAGCGGGTCCGTCACGGAGAACTGCAGCCCAGCCCACTGCTCCCCAGTGCCTATGATGCCTGCATGAAAGGCAGCCCCCATCTCATACCCCTACCCCAGTCACAAGCCATGCAACCTCCCAAGGTACAGCGGGGACCGGGGCCTGCAGGCTCCCTCTCATCGAAGGAGACCCGCAAGAGGAGGACCCGAAAGTCCGGCAGGCCCACCCCCCCCTCATTGGCCCTTCCGAGGCCAGGGAGGAAGGTGTCCGCAGAGGGCTGGAGCTCCGTCCACTGCACCACACAGTCTGCTAAGTGAACCCCGTCGGGACACAGCAAGACCCACCACGGCTGGAAAGTCCAGACCGGGGCCACAATGGAGGCCGCAGCCCTCTCAGCCTGCAGAAACAGCAGGAGCCTCCCGATCATCCGAAAAGGCGGGTTGCACCAGTTGACGTGCTCCCGCCAATCCGTCTGACCGAAAGTGTCAACCCCCGACGTACCTGGACAGTGCCAAGCACTGTTGAAGGAGGGGGGCACCTGCACTGTCAAAAACAAGACAATTCTTGTCAGTTGCAAACATGTCCCGGGTGTGCCTCCACCCCCCGGCAATCCATGGGTCAGCCCACCGAAAGATTGCCGGGTTGACCATCCAGTCATCATGTATGGTCTCTGATCTTGGACAGGGCATCAGCCCGGGCCTCAAACTCCCTGGGCATCCAAAGGGAGGACAAAACCACCCCGTGGTCAGCACAGAAATCATGCACCGCTAAAGCCAGCTCCTGAAGCTCCTGATGTCTGCTGCCATACTCAATAACAAAATGCACAGCCTGGTTGTCACAAATGACAAGCACCCTCTTCCCTCTCAGCCTGCCTGCCACATCAAATGCTCGGAGAGAGTCAAAAATGCCCCTGAGCTCCCTGAGCGTGGATGACTTCAGTCTGTCTGACATGGTCAGATAACTGTGGCCAAGCAGCTCAGGTCCCCCAAGGGACTGCTCCAGCCAGGAACCCCATGCCACCTCAGAGGTGTCCGCATGGACTGTCTCCAGCTGGAGCCCCGCCCCCCTGGGCTCCAAAATGCCTCTCTGGTGCCTACGAAAGCCGTCTGTCAGCCAGAACTCAAGCTCTGCCCGGAGAGCATCAGTACCCGGGACATGAGAAGCCCACGAGCCCCAAGTCAGGGTGTCAGCTATGAGTACTGCCGCCGCCCTAGCATACAACCTGGTGACACCCCCTAGTACAAACCACTGTGCATTAACTAAGCCTGCAAACTTAGCCACAAGCCTCAGAGGCAACCTATGAAATAGCCTCAACAGGTCTGACACACATGCACGGATCTTGCCCAGAGCCTTCTCAGGCACGAACAAGACCCCCCCCTCCAGGTCTATGCCTATGCCTATATGCACAAGGGCCCGTGTGAAAAACAGCTGAGACTTGAGCTCAGACACGAGCCAGCCTGCCTCCCGTACGTCCCGCATAATACGGGACAGCACAGCCAAAGCCAAGGGGTTCGTGAGAGTAGGAGCCCTCACAGCAAAAGCAAAGTCGTCCACGTAGGGGTGCACACGGAACCCGAGACCCCGCCACTTACCTACGAGCTCCTTGTTGATCTTCGTAAACACCCAGCAAGCAAGCTGGGGCTAGACCAAAAGGCAGCACACAAAACTCAAAGAATCTACCCTGCCACTCAACAGCAACATAGGTACGAGACATCTCGTGGAGGTCTACGTGGTAGTACCCTGACTTATAGTCAAAGTAAAACAACCCAGCATCCTTCCTAAGCAGGTCTACAAAAGGCTGAAGGTGTTCATACTTGAACTTAGGAAAGATCAGAAAGGCATTGAGCCACTTACCGTTGAAGATCAGCCGTAATTTGTCCCGAGAGTCGTCCACCATTAAAGGTAGGACAACCCGCGGCTTGTTGGACACCTCTCTCAAGGCGCCCATAAGCACACACTCCTGCACAGCGTCAGTGACAAAGGCAGTGTGCCTAACAGCAGACACGTGATTCGGCAGGTGCACTCGGGGC
This sequence comes from Cymbomonas tetramitiformis, assembly GCA_001247695.2. Taxonomy (NCBI): domain Eukaryota; kingdom Viridiplantae; phylum Chlorophyta; class Pyramimonadophyceae; order Pyramimonadales; family Pyramimonadaceae; genus Cymbomonas; species Cymbomonas tetramitiformis. The sequence goes on from LGRX02004335.1 coordinate 37,398, forward strand.
GGAGCCCTGCCATCCTTAAACTTCAAGTTAAATCCTCTCTCAATCCAAGACATAACGTACGAAGAGCGGACGAAGGTCCTCCAAAAAGAGGCTCGTTCCCTAAGTCTACCCGCAACACGGGGCACAGGAACGTCCTGTTCACACAAGGGTACGGCCTCGCCAATCTCTTCCTCAGACAATTCAAGACCTGAAACACAAGGAAACAACAAGCCCGCGGGCCAAAAGTTCATTACAATTTAGGGTTTCGTCCCCAAAAGTTACATTTAAGTTGGGCATTCCACCTCAACTGCAAAGCATTCCGCTAAGCACATTGTTCTAGCCTTCGTGGCTCTACATTCTCACAGTTCAACGGTCCGTGCCTCTGCCACGGCCTCTGCCGGCTGGGCGCGGCTGCGAGCATTGGTTTTGGTGGTGCCCCCATTCATTACAATTCCAGCATTTAAGCTGGCTGCCACGTCCTGCCTGAACAGGCGGCGGTGGCGGAGGCGCTCCAGGAGCAGTCGGACGAGACACAGCATAGGCACCCCTCGTGTCTAGGCCCTTCGTTCGCCCCTTGGCAGCCGCAGCTTGCGCAGCGTGCATCTTCTCTGCCTTAACTTCCTTTTCAGCTTTGCGCATTAACTTTTCGTCTTCCTCATCCTCAGCGTACGACTTACGCTCTAGTTTCTCGCAGATTTTCCAGCCCACTTCAGGGCCTTTGTCCGAAACCAAGGCCAAATTTTTAGCGCGCGCCTTGGCGCGTGCCACACCTTTCTCCGCTGTCTCAGACAAGAATTCTAAAGCAAGAGTGACGGTCTCAGGCAGCTCCACACCTTCCAATTCCTTCTTGGCGTCATTAAGCGCCAACTGCGACGCTGAGTGTGCCACGAAGTGGTGTTGGGTCTCTAAAAACTGCTTGCGGAGTCCCTTGTCCTTACCATCATCGTTGCGGGTCAATTCAAGGCGATCGGACCCTGGAAGCCGAGTGAGGTCTACTGCTGCCTCCCACGGACGCTTACGGTCTCCTGAGGCTACTTGCGACAGTCCCTTAAGCTCAGCAAGTCGGGCTGTCGCTCTCTCCATTTGTCGAATCAACTTCATTTGCGGTTGCGAGAGGTCCTCTCCATCTTGGAAAGCGGCAAAAGCGGTCGCGTACGCTGGCTGCGCGTGCAAATCATCAGGGGTGGAAGTGATATCTCAGACTCGAACTGAGACCTCTGGACTGAGTGTCCGGCGCTCTGAATTGAGCTAATATCACAAGAAGAGATGCGTCACAATGTATGGTCCGCAACGGACACGCCTGCGCTCACGGACCCAGCTGGGAGGCACCAGAGCACCCTTGCAAATTAAGACATGCCGACGGAAAGCCCTAAGCTATAAGGCTGCCATATTACCGGTAATTTGGAAATGGGGGTTGGTAATACCGGGTAATTTACCGGTAATACTTTCCATGGCATTACCAAAGTATTACCGCCTGCACGAAACGACCCAACTTTTGCCTCAGGGCTCTAAATTTGTTTTTTTTTCAATTTCTATGGATAGGTAACGATCGTATGAATTGTTTGGATGTGTTATATCGCATGTTAACCCATGAGAACACATGATAATAAAACGATACATTTTACAGAGAAGTGCAGACAGAGTGAATTTCAAAAAAAAATAGGGTAAGCTCGAAAATAATGTCAAAAAGATTATGCGGGTGATTCTATCTAACCATGCTAGCTACATATATGGTCAAAATAATGTGCATATGGAATAATGAACGAAAAGAAGGTGCAAAAAACATTCTCACAGTACCCGATAGCTCTTGTAGTAAGATCGCTTTATGGAATCACAGGAATCTTCCCATTCAAGCAGATCATCATCCCCCGGAGTGAGGGACATAGAGCCCCCACAATTATCCGCCATCGGGAATGGAGGATAGAAACACAGTTCGTGCCAAGTTTCAAGTTCAAGCCGCTCTGAAGGAAACTCCGCTCTCGGTGTGTTTTTGCAATGTGATCGCCGCCGATCTGGTCATCGGCTGGTAAAATCGACGGTAATTTTTTTATTGAACTGGTAATTTACCATGGTAATACATGGTAATATGGGAGGTAATTCGATTATGGGGGTTGGTAATACCAGGTAATTTACCGGTAATTACCCTCCCGGTAATTACCCTCCCGGTAATTACCGAGAAAAATTACCCGGCAGCCTTACTAAGTTAGTAGATAGGCGTACTCGTAGAAGCGTGGAAGTGATATCTGAGAGTCACACTGAGACCTCCGAATTTAAAATCCGGCGCTCCTTTGAGCTAATATCACCGAAAAGATGACTCCCGAAGAAGGACCTGCAGTGGACTCGAAAGCATGCAACGACGCTCAAAGGAACTGCAGAAAATGCTTACGGCTCCGTGCATCACGTACCTGCATGCCATATTTCCTACACGGACTCACCATGGAAGTGGGTGACATCTCAGAATCAAACTGAGACCTCTGGAAAAGGTTTCCAGCGCTCTTTCTTGAGCTGATGTCACAAACAATAAATATGCCGTTCTGCCTGAAAGTGGTGCACAGCAAGACGGGCGTGCGGCGCGTTTGTCAGAAGATCCTGAATGGTAAACTTGGTTGTGGACTGCAGCTGAGAAAAATAAGCGCCTTCGCAAACATCCCTACGCAAACCCAGCAAATAGCCCAATGAGACGGTGTGCGCTTGCTGTTACGGATGCTTGACTCCCCGCACAACCCTCGCGCGACAGAACACAATAAGCAACCTCAATGCGAAGGCTGCTAAAACTTTCACAGGAGCAGCCTCATAAAAATGAAACGGGCGTTGGCTGAAAAGCAGGCACGACTACCCTGTGAAAGCAAAGAACAGCAGTGAGTTGATGGCGTGAACTGCACGAGAAAGGATGTTAAACCAAATATATTTCATTGTTCGCGGAAACGATTGGTCGACCGCCAATGATTCCATCTCAAATACCTTCGGGATCTGACCTGTATGCACTGTTGGACACCGGAATCTGTACCGCCACTAAAAACGCAAGAAACCTGTCAGCGACAAATATCCGAGATGACGTTGTACTAATTCATTTTATTGGGATAAATATTCGTGACCAACGAATTCAATCGGCTTTCATCTAATGGCCTCGAAATTGAGCGACACAAGTCCCAGATACGCTGATGCAATCATGGTTTTCGGAACCCATGCCATCGCCATCTTTCGAGCACGCGTCTCCTCAAAGTATAAGTTCTGAGTGCTGTCTATAAATCAAGATGTAACTTACACGTGGATGGAATTGTCCTATTTTTGTAGATCCAATTTTAAAATGTTCTAATTTAAACGTAAATGCATTCACCTCTGAATCGAATCTAATTTTCGATTTACGATTCCAATGATGCCTTTCGACACAAAGCATTGCAGCGTGTGCTTACGCCAGTCCTGAATCGTTTCTCGTCCGCAAGTCGAATTGCCGATTGAGATGTCCAAAATATCGCGTGGAGTCATTTACGGACATTGTCGCTCGCTCGTCATCGACAACCAATGGTGATTTGCCATTTGTGCACTTACAAAAGTCGTATTGCAATGGCATCTTTGAGCTGGCATGTTCTGATTGGCTTTCCCGATAGTGGGTGCACATGGTAAGGGCCCTGCCAAAAAGCGTCAGGTAGGAAGGATGGTGTTCCCTCCCCAACACCGCCCCTACCACCGTGGGAACGCCATTCGCCTTATCCCACCTTCGCACAAGGGAAGCTTATGGGAGCCGATTCACGCGAAAGGTCGCCAAAAGAGAACAATCGTGCCGAACCGCGCAAAAAACGCGACTGAATCGGCTGTCGCGGGTTGTCGCGGGCTGTCGCGGGCTGCTCGATGCTGTTTCCAAATGCTCGATGCTGTCGCTTCGTTTCCAAATTTCGGGAGGAGAGAGCAAAATGTCGAACAGCATCAAGGATTTGGAAACAGAGCTCAAAAGTTATGATAGTGACGTGGCAAGAAATAGCATTCGGGTCTGAGCGAGCAGTGCGACCGTAGGATCAGTCGAAGACGAGCGAGCGACAAGCTAGTTATAGCTGCCACGTCAGACGTATATGCTCTGGACTGCGCCTCCGGCACAGTCCAGAGCATATAGTCTGACGTGGCAGCTATACCTCTTATTGGTCGGAATCGCAGACTGTATGGTCGGAATCGCTGACTGTAAATAAATTTCAGCTGGGTGTCATATGGTGGAAATGACTTATGTTGTCGTTTTTATTGCGAAATCGAAGATTCTACTGTCTTAGAATATGGAGTTTGTAATGAAAATCTGAAGTGCGTCATAATGGGAACACGTCATAATGGGAACAGCCGTTGTATAGGATATGGAAAATCAGAGAGCTCTCGTCTAGCGTGGGTAAAAAAAAGGGACAGGGTACGGGCGCTGGGAACCCTTGTCAGATGACACATGATGACTGCATGTGACGACTGCGTCATATCGCGTGAGAGACAGGAACACCGTGACCGCAATGAACGTCGCCGGCAGCAGACGGTGAACGCATCGACATCGCGGACACCATTGCCGCTGCCGTTGCGTGACTGCTTACAGTACTCGTTCTTCCGCATTGACCCATCCCAATCCGAAATTGCATCATAAAATTCTTCACAACTACGCAATTTCATCAACGTTCCTCCGCCTCCGGCATGGGGCGAACGGTGATGTGGCTGTTGTGATACACGCAGGGATTTCCAAAGTGCTCGGCTACTTTTATTTTTCAGTTTGCCTATCATAATGTGTAAACTTACGATATTATGTGTGCGCAGGTCATGTCGCAGGTATCCGATGGCGAGGAGGGATGCGCGGGGTTGCGCGCTCTTGAGATGTGGAAGTCGAGGTTGGCGTATCATGCCGACCTTGCTTGGGGTGAAACCCAACCATATCGAACTTATTGTATTTATTTCACGTTTGCATTCTTGGCATCTATGCAAAGTTTGAGGAGCATTGAGTGGGCATAAGTCTTAGGCTGTTTTGGATTTGGGTTCATGACACATTCGCGACCTCTTGGGGTGTGGAAGTCGAGGTTCTTGGTTTATAACCAACCTTGCTTGGGATGAAACCCAACCACATCGGATCGTAGCTTATCGCACCTATCGTAGTTAAGTAATATATATTACAAGTTTGAAGGTCTTTCGAGAACTTTAATTCCTATGGAGCGGTTTGTACCGTATACGGTACAACCACTTCAAACTCTAAGCTTGGATTCATTTCTCAGCCCGATAGCACTTGTCGGAATCGGCCATACACGCTTCGCACACCCGTTGCAATAGGTATATCTAATACTCAACAATTTATTCTACACATATACTTAGTATATATATCTCACCCAAGGGCAATTTTGTTGTAGTAAAATCCCCAAAGTTGCTTATTTCTAGGCATGAAATTTGGGTCAAAAGTATCTTAAAGTGTGCAAAATCGAGGTGTAGATGCCATTCATCGACAAGGATTTGTTGGTTCAGTGACCACTATCATATAAAATGACCATGCACCTCATATGGGCAATACTTACTTTCCCAACAGTCGATTTCCCCCGAAAACACGCAATATGGCGTTAAGTATGGAAAACATTTGACAAATGATGTTTTTTTCGTTGTTTTTTTGGTGTTTTTTTGGTGTTTTTTCACCTTATTGCTTGAATATTTCGATGTATTGGTGCGTTTAACTACAGCCACCATTACCAATTTCAGGGCATTAGTAAAGGCGATTGTTTTATGGTCGAGGGGCGACCTAATACTCGAATAAGCGGTTGCGAGAACTGGTTTTTGACACTTTTGATACCTGGAAAACGTGTTTTTTGGCTTGTATATCACCGATATATCGTTGTATATATAATGCGATCATGTATTTTATATATCAAAATCACTTTATAGGAGTTATGGAACATGTAACGAATCACCCACACTTACCAATGTACCATCTACCGTGAAAACGGCACATTTGTGAAACTAGTGCTTTTAGCAAAAAATTCCATCCGCTCCATAGGGGTTAAGGCGATGGCTGATTTTGTTTTTTGGGGTCGTAATACCTCATGGAAAAGAAAATCAGCCTACGACTTGTCCTAACCGATTGAGGCTCAAACCTTACAGGTTCATCGAGAAAAATGTGTTCGTGTGTGATTCGCTCGTGTTACTAGCAGCAATAACGACCATATAAACCACATCACGCCCCTCGCAAACAGGTCACGGTCCCCGCTCATATTCAACGATGAATGAATGCCTTGACGAACCGTTTTCAACCGTCATTTATACAGTGGCCTACAAACATGGCACCGCTGCCGGCTCGAGGTACTTACCATCCCATTATAATACCCTCACGGTAAAACATGTCCAACCTTCCATAATTGACTTATACAACACTACATTCACGCAATACAAAAAGTGGTCCCTAGGACAACAATACAACACATCAACACGACCACTCCTTCGAAAGACTGCGATGTTTATAATCAATAAAGTAAATTGCATTTTCCATGCAAAAAATCTAGCTCTGTTAAAAACTTTTTCAAACCACTGTAACAAGCAAAATGCTACAAAAAAACAACTTAAAGTTACCCTGGAAAAACATTCGATATTGCTTACTCGATTCGATTGCTTATTTGGTGAGAGAAGCAATGGGTGTGTGTGTGGTGCGGACCAATTCTTTACCGCACCAATATCTGATGATTCGTGTAAAGACAACATTGCACATGGGCACACCGCAAGAGCAAGTCTTCCCCGTTCCTAGATGAGGTTTGCTATGCTATGGGGTACGCTTCAAGATCAAACAGGAAGTTGCTGGTCACGCGGCAACGACGAATTTCACCGACTTGAGCCGGGCTTATATCAGGATCCTCTGGAAGTTGAACGAAGACATGTGGGTCCACATCTGGTCCATCATACTGCGTTCGCCCAATGAGAACTCCATTTTCTTCATCTTCAACATCGATAAGGACATCAAGCTGGAAGACCCCAGAACCCACTCTGCCTGAATTAAAGCAGTCTTGTGACTCCAACCTCATGAATTGATCAGGTGTCTCAAACTAGTGTCAAATTCAACATAATTTGAATCAATCTGCGGGTAGTTTACACATCAACAACTTAAGAGCAGGGCAGTGTGTTTAAACATACAAACCAAAAATAAACCCAGAGGTGCAATGATTGCGTAAAGCGCAAAGGCAGGGGACTCCACCCCCATGCCTTGCCCTATTCGCCCAACTGTCACTCTTCCTTCCACGCCATTGTGAAGCAGCACCACTATTGCATGAGCTGCTTAACAATCCATGAAGCTCAAAACTGCTTCGAAGCTTTTAGAATGCCGGTATAATATCAGCACACGGATTCATAATATTCTTTTCATGAAAATTGCGAGGTTCTGCCACGCCTCATCGCTGAGATAGAATTACACGGTGAGAGCGGCAAGAGGGACACCATGGTGTGGTCGGAGGAGGCGAGTTGTAGAAATACCTCCTTGCCAACGAGACTCTCCGCGAATGCGATGCCAATGTCCTGCTGGAGGGACATGAGCTCGTCGCGGCGCGCCTGCCGGATCTCCATATCAATCTGCCACGCCCTCCCGCCCTCCCGCCCTCCCTTGAAAACCATGCCAGCTCATTGATTTACCCCGCAAGGAGTTCGGATGGACGAATTTAAAAATACACTTCGCATCTCCGAGCAGTGCGCGTGCGCCTCCTTCAGCCGTGTGCAAGTAATCATGGCCACCGCCCTTGACACAGACGCCACCCCTAATATAGCCAAGCCGTTGGATTGGCTTCTCACTACGGCATATGCTCATATGCCCATCACTCATTCATGCGCCATATCACTCGTCCGGTGTGAGGCAGACCTGGTTCTCATATCCGGCTGCAGGAGTTCCGTCTTCCTCCGAATAGGCGAACACTCCCATCCGCTCAAACTGCAACGGCAACATGCCCGCGCACACCACTCAAGGGACAAGCCTCGCAAATGGTGCAAACTGCAACGGCAACATGCCCGCGCACACCACTCAAGGGACAAGCCTCGCAAATGGTGCAAACTGCGTTGCTGTGGTAGTGTGAGGCGCTGCTACGGTGCCGTGAGTGCCCCGGCGAATCCCTGGCTGAATGCCCCACTCCTTGGACGTTGGCAGTCATCTGTTGACCCGAGATCTTAGGGTGAACACCTCGGCTATGGCAGCACAGATACGCAGAGGAGCTGATGCCCCAGAACGGAAGACAGGCGTTGTTCCCACATCTTCAAAACAAGCGGAGGCAGACTGGCTTTGGAAGCTCTCTGGAAGGCCTGCCCAAATCAAGGCTGCATATCTAGCGGATGGCATCGCCTCGCAGCATGCCACCGGGTCAGAATTCTGACAGTAACTTGGCGCACTAAAACAACGCACCTGGAAGCTTTTGCAAAAATCCACGAGCTCCTTATGCTCAGCTTCACCTTCCCCGGGAAAGCCTGCACACGCCCCCGTGAGCCCTGGTTCAGGCGGTGTAAACCTCGCCCCGGAGTAGCACCAGGCAGAATGCCCCCAATGAGCCTGTAGCAATCTCTTAGCACCAGGCAGCACACCCGCAACAGGTAGCAGACTCGCAACAGGAATTTTATCAACAGCCTTGCCCTTGCCCAGCATGTGCTGCTTGTGGCGCCGGGGTGGAGGGAGCGCACCTGAGATGAACGTGGTGCGCAGAACGAGGCCCGGGATATTGTCCCGCAGCTTGTGTAGAAGCTTCTCAGTACTTCCTCTCGGCGGCCGGTTCATCGACAGCAGCACCATGTTGCTGATGTGTTGCAACGGAATATCTATGTACTTACACACCTGGGGCACCTCTGCGCAGCCCGGGTGCGGCACCACGGCAGAACTCATGTCAAGCTGACTTCCGTGTGTACCCACGAGGCATCGCACCAAAGGCACTGCAGCGCTAGCAGTGTGCTAGTCTCAGAGCGCACGTGAGCCGACTTCTGGGCTAGAGCTGCCTGCCGAGCCTTTTTTCAAAAAATGTGTGGGACCCGCCTTGCAAAGCCGGCGGGCTGCACGAGAAGATAGGACACGGGCAACTGCCAAGCTGCGGTGCGAAAAGCAGAACGCCTCAAAGGGGGATACAATCAAACTGCACGAGATCGCCACACCTGCGATGGCCTTGATGAGATCATCGCTGAAGTAGCTCGGATAGGCATAGAGTATGCGGATCCACTCGACACCGTCGATGGTTCCCATTTCCCTAAGCAGCTTCGCCAAGTCTTTGTCATCCTGAATCCGCATCGATTCTGTCCTTTGCTCAGAATATTCTCTCCTTTGCTCAGAATATTCCGCCCATCGACAGCGCCGTTCCCTTTCATGCTGCTTTGACGCCAGTAGCCACGAAAGCAATCGCGCGGCGCTAACAGAGGGACCAGGCCCATACGCGTTCAGGTCGCATCGTCTCGATGCGAGATACGCCTATTTTGGCACGATGAGAGCACCATCTGATCATGCTGTGCAACAACTCTCTGGAAGAAAGAAGTGAATGCTATGACCAGGGCTCTCTCCGAATAGGTCGGCAGGTAGGAGGAACGAGCAGTTGGAGGTCTCAATAATCAGGAGAGCTTGCATGAGTATGCAGGTGTGAGGACGCCCGATGAGCATCACACCTTTCTGTCCATGCCATACTGGTTCGTGTCCTCGGCGATGAGGTTGAACTCCCGCACGCCGTCTGCGGCAAGATGCCGAACCTCTTCCAACAAAGCTGCCCACGGCTTAGAGCGGAACTTGCCGCGGAAACCCGGGATCGCACAGAAGGTGCACTTGTGGTCGCATCCTTCGGCCACACGGATGTACGCCGTGTGCTGGGGCGTCAGCCGGTGGCGCGCATACTCCTCCCTGAAGGGCACCGTCGAGCTGCCCACCTGAGGCATCCCGCCACGCCTTACCCTCCGTGAGGAGACACAAATCACACCCATAAATTCTGACAAGAAGTCCCGCCAGGCCCCCAGGCCGCCAACCACACTTCCTTGTCGCACCTGTAGAGTGGTACGACTGGTACCACACGCTTTATTAATACCAGCAGCCAAGGAGGCTCCCAAAGGAGAGCCGTAGGATTCGCGAAGCCCGATGTTATCTGAACGCGATGACAACATTTTCAGGCACGTCGTATGAAGGCCGACTTGGAGCTCGCATCCACTTGGAGCACGTGACACTGAATTGACAGCACATCCAATGCTTGTTACCCGCCATCGCATCGGGCCCTCCGCTCAGAACCCTTCACACAATTAACTCTTCCCGAACGCTCAGTAAGAAAAGGGCTCAGCCTAGCACGAGCCTCCGCGGCGTGATACGCTTCGCACTCAGCTGTGTGCTCATCCCGAAGAAGAATCACAGAAAGGGAGAAAGAAGGAAGTCTCCATGTCCCATCCGACGGATCACACAAAGCGGCAAACCCAGTAAGACTGGCTCAACCAATACCCCAGTAGAGATTTGCAGCAAAAAAAGTGCAACACGCAGGCGAGGGTGTGGCGTTGTTGTGCACACACCGAGCGCAAACCGAAGCTAGCCCATCACCCCGGTGAACAAGAGATGCATGACCAAACAGGGCAGGGCCGTGCAAAGATACCACACCTACATTCTGGTAAAAAAAGAGCGTGTGGGGCCGATGAGGGCCCATCCGATGCTGCACTGCAGGCCCCCGGTGGAACTAAAACAGTGCCCTCGGGTGTTCAAAGAAAAAGGGGCGCTGCACCTGCACGCGCTCCACGGGTCTGTCGACGGGATCGTCTAGCACTGGGTCAGCCGCCCCGGGAACCATCGACACCTGGAAGTCCTTCGGGAGTGTATGGCCTGCAGAGCGTCACCCGCAGGGGGACCCGTATGGTGCCCGTCCATCCTCTAAGTGAGCCAACCACTGACCCGTATGACCGTATGACCCGTATGACCGTATGACCCGTATGACCGTATGACCCGTATGGCGCCCGTGCATCCTCAAAAGTGAGCCAACCACTGTTACAACCACTTACGCCCGATAGAGAGCACTAGAGGACACTATCGCATTAGCTCAGACAAGATGTGCTACGTCCGTTCAGCGCGTAAACGTGGAACACCAATTCGTACCCGTTCGTCGGCCAGTGATCCCCCAACAGAGTCACCCTAGTGGAAGGGTATATTGGAGTCACTGCTGTCGGGCGTACATGCAGCTTTTGAGCCGCACCTTCGGCTCAAGGTAGCCAGTGAACAGTGTGGCGCGAAGAACAGGTTCGGACACCCCTCTTCAAGCGAGCAGCCGGCCTGTGAGTGGGCCTATCCCTACAAGCTCCTGAGAATGCCGGGCATACCCAAGGCGGAGGCGATGTTCGAAGGGAGAGTTCCGTAGTTTTCAAACCCTACCACCATGTCGACCTCAGGTATCTCCTCTGCCACACGCCACGTGTTCCCATATCGCCATAAGGCTTTTGCACGCACAGAAGTTCACAAGGTCCGCGACGGCTTGACGAGGCCCCGAAAGCCTACTTTGAACAGCAATACCTCTTCCTCCACAAGAGCCTCTCCGGAAGGCCTCACCACAAGCCTCGAAAATCAAGAAACTTCCATCGTAGGTCAAGGTGAGTAAAATTCCAGATAAGAATTTCTTTGCACGCTTTGGGGAGGCTCGCTTCCTTCAAGGAAGCTGGCTCACCGATGAGTTGGTCTGAATAGCGCTGGCCCAAGCACCTGCGTTCTCCCCCTTTAGCGTTGTGAGATCCTCCGAGCAAGAGTACCCCGAAATCACTGATAGGACGCCAAGTTTTCTGATGAGCGCACCCGGTGACAAAGACCTTCTTGGGTCCACCTTCACCGCCCTTGAGAGCCGCAGCCTCGAAGATGGCCTCGATGCTCTCAGCCTTTGCGTCCTCCACGAAGCCGCACTGTGCCGGAGAACCGCACTCTTATCCTCAAGTGCTTTCAAGATCAAACCGTGTTTGTCCCCACTGAGGGACCGACCTGAATCGTCGTCGCTTTCGTCACGCGACAGAGCCAAACAGCGGTTTTCATCTCATACAACTGCAGGTCTGGCCTCACACAAAAGCGAGACTGGCCCTCTTACGATACCTAAATGAGCTTGTTTTCAACACGTTTCCAAAGACTGCGAAGGCCAATACGCAGGAAACCACAAACTTCGAACCTCCGTCGAAGTCCTCCCCTCAGGCAAAAGTGAACATCAAGAGACGCACATCATCACAACACAGCACATCGCTGACATGTGCATCAAGGGAATAGGTGAATAGTTGACAAGAATATCAAGGGAATGGCGTTGCTAGGGGCAGTGCAAGTAAAGTATCTTGTGGGATGCACTGAACAGTTTCTGGGAGCACCGTGTTAACTATGATAGCGTCCGCATCCGAGTCATCGTTGACGATTTCCATTTCCATACCCGCACGGTGTAGTCCCTGCCAGTACCCGAGATGCTTGGAAGACGGTGGTGAGGATAATTTTCGTTTTGTGAACCATAGGCCCCTTGAGTGTAGGAATATAAAAGGCAACGTCAATTGTCCAAAGTGCTCGTGGCGGGCAAAAGGACTGAAAACGTAGGTAGTGCACGAAAGAGACAAAGTATATTGGGCATATTGCATTACCATCGACGGTGTTCTTCGCGCAGCCAAGACTCACCATGGACACTTTTAGTTTTGATTCAGGCTTCCCGGCTGAGGGAAGCTCTACGGTTGACTCACTGCCTGCGCGCACTGAAGTGTTCCGAGGGTTGCGCTTGACCGAATTTCTCTGTCGTGAGATGGCTTTTGCAAAGGACCCATTTTGAGTGCTCTGTCTACCCAAGGTTTGACTGGTATTCATGTTATACGTTGTGCTGACTAAGCTAGAGCGAAAACTGTCAAGTGATAGGGTACACCGTTGCTTTGCAGGTCTCGGTAATCCTCAGTAGCAGATAGAAGCCAGCAGTACTGACGGGGAACTCAGTAAGGATGATGTGGACTTTTTATGTTGTCTGGTCTCTGACAGCGGAGTGGGATATAAAATCAACCCAGGTCACTTGCAAACATACACTGGAAGATCAAACAATAGACGAAAAGCACCCGACAAAGTTGCTCTCTTCCTATCCACCTTACCCTTTAGAGCTTTTTGAAGTGCGGTTGCCTTCGCGTCGGGCCTCGGCACTCTCGTGTCTCGTCTACTGTACGAGACCCGCATGGCATCATCACCGTCGTAGATCGTTTGTAAAGAAGTCCATGCTCGAGGCTGCACGGACGGATTAGTCATTAGAGTGTCACATACGGTAACTGAACGCTGTCGTGTCATTAATGTAAACAGCAAAGCGTCGCAAAACGCGCAGATATTCATGAGCTGGAACCTGAACTTGAGACCGCCGGACCGCCGCGCCGCACGAAACCAGCTTAACCCCCAAAATTATAGGGGGTACGTGAACGTACAGGTGGGGAAAAAATAAACCCCCCCCTGAGTATCCATCATCCGCATCATCATCATGTGAAGAGTGAGAGACCCGCGGCAAATAGAGGCGGCGACCAAGAGGGGGTTGGGTACCTCTGGGGGGCTCC
>LGRX02004336.1:0-45074 GCA_001247695.2 Cymbomonas tetramitiformis
AGGCTACGGTCATGCTGCCCTTCATATTATGTTGACTTTGTGACCCAAACATGACTGTCTTATGTGCCATTGGCCTCTAAACCACTTTTCGCCTTCCCATTGGATGCATATTGCCGAGGGGGTAGCATTTTTTGTTACATTGCGGTTTCCGCACTCGGTGTTCAAACAGTTGGCCCCTAAACTGCGGAGGGAATTTTTTACCAAAAACGATTGTTTTGCAAATTCACTTTTATCATCGTGCATCTCGACGTGTCACGTGTGCACAATAGCATTTACCATTCGATACCCATACACAAACATTTTGGGCCATCACACACACGTAATTTCGGAATATATATATCGATATATCGAAAATATACAAGCAAAAATATCGGGTTTTTGGAGATCATATTTCCGGGAAATGCTCTCTCACGACCAAAACTTCGAGTGTTGGATTTGCCCACGTCCATCAAACTACGAGGTTTATGCATGGTTTCAGATATACAACGAGTTTGAGGGGTAAATGTCACTTATATATCGAAATACGTAGCAATATAGGTGAAAAAAACACCAAAAAACAAGAAAAAACATTAGATTTTCAATGTTTTCCATACTTAAGGCCAGATTTGGTGTTTTTGGGGGAAAAGCTGTGTAGAAAGTCGGTGTATGCTCCACGTGAGATGCGTTGCGGTTTGATATGGCAATATACAATAAAACATTTCACACACGTGGCCAATAAAGCATGTAGCACGATTTTACGCGTTTTAAAAGCGATTTCTTCGGTTTCACATCACACGAGAATGGCAAACTTTGAGGTTTCGCGGACGTGAGAAATGCTCCTAAGTGAGATATATATCATTGATATATGGGTAAAGTAAGTCGATACATTTTAGGAATACATGTTCAGGTAGACGTATATAACTTAGGTGAGTGATTCCGACCACTGTCCTTGACACAAGTGGCCGAGGAATGAATTTGAAAGTAAGTCCGTTGATGAGCTAGCTCATCACATAGCAGTTTAGGGGTTACGAATTGTTTTTTAGTAGCTCTTGGCGCGAGATTGCCCGGGCGACCACACATATCCAAGGGGTGTATGTTGGCCAATGATGTTTGTGGGTGTGAGCCTGTTGGCGTGATGCCATTTGTGGTAATAAGTTGCGGGTTAAACCCAACCCTACAAGTGTGTTTACACAAATCAATCGCATGGTAGGTTGGGGTACACAAGTAGCATGCCATGGATTCTCCCAACGGGCACCCTTGTACCGAGTATCGCTCGGTGATGATGTACAACGATGTTGTGGACTACGAGACCCATTTTTGGGGACCCCGGTCGATGTCTAAGGTGCATATTCGAGTTATGAAGAGATGCCATTGCCTAGCAGACAGCGTACTAGTACGCATGCACAAGTAGCATACCATGGATTCTCCCAATGGTCACCCTTGTATCGAGTATCGCTCGGAGATGATGTATAACGATATTGTGGACTACGAGATCCATTTTTGGGGACTCCGGTCGATGTCTAAGGTGCACATTCGAGCTTTGAAGAGATGCCAGGGCCTAGCACACAACGTACTAGTACGCATACACAAGTAGCATACCATGGATTCTCCCAACGGGCACCCTTGTACCGAGTATCGCTCGGAGATGATTTGTAACGATGTTGTGGACTACGAGACCCATTTTTGGGGACCCCGGTCGATGTCTAAGGTGCATATTCGAGTTATGAAGAGATACCAGAGCCTAGCAGACAGCGTACTAGTACGCATACACAAGTAGCATGCCATGGATTCTCCCAATGGTCACCCTTGTACCGAGTATCGCTCGGTGATGATGTACAACGATGTTGTGGACTACGAGACCCATTTTGGGGACCCCGGTCGATGTCTAAGGTGCATATTGGAGCTTTGAAGAGATGCCGGGCCTAGCGGACAGCGTACTAGTACGCATACACAAGTAGCATACCATGGATTCTCCCAACGGGCACCCTTGTACCGAGTATCGCTCGGTGATGATGTACAACGATGTTGTGGACTACGAGACCCATTTTTGGGGACCCCGGTCGATGTCTAAGGTGCATATTCGAGTTATGAAGAGATGCCAAGGCCTAGCAGACAGCGTACTAGTACGCATACACAAGTAGCATGCCATGGATTCTCCCAATGGTCACCCTTGTACCGAGTATCGCTCGGAGATGATGTATAACGATGTTGTGGACTACGAGACCCATTTTGGGGGACTCCGGTCGATGTCTAAGGTGCATATTGGAGCTTTGAAGAGATGCCAGGGCCTAGCACACAGCGTACTAGTACGCATACACAAGTAGCATACCATGGATTCTCCCAACGGACACCCTTGTACCGAGTATCGCTCGGAGATGATGTACAACGATGTTGTGGACTACGAGACCCATTTTTGGGACCCCGGTCGATGTCTAAGGTGCATATTTGAGTTATGAAGAGATGCCAGGGCCTAGCAGACAGTGTACTAGTACGCATACACAAGTGGCATGCCATGGATTCTCCCGATGGGCACCCTTGTACCGAGTATCGCTCGGAGATGATTTGTAACGATGTTGTGGACTACGAGGCCCTTTTTGGACCTTAATCGAAGCATCGTAGCAAGATGTGCAATATATATGATTATATACGTTTATGCAACAGAGGGCAACCCTACGTTGCGCCGCAATTAGTCGAGTTTCTGATATATTTCATGAACTTATAATGATTTTCGTGCACTTATAGGGTCTTAAGGATGAAAATTTCCCATCATTCACGACTTTTGATGATAAATGATTTTTTGGGGATTTTTCTAGTATGGTGACCCTGCAAAAGTAGTGGGTAATGATCAAAGTCATCAAGTTTGAGTCGTGGATGCATTATATATCCATATGTGTGAAGGTTTCCTAGTCAAGTGGAGTGTATGTGCATGAAATATCATATCATAACTCACACAACTCTAAGTAACGAAGAGGTTATGACGTTTTGGGTTTCAACAAGGAGACCCTGATTTTGGGGGGCATTTCTTTGCTCCAGCCTGCGCATACCCACGAGAAGAAAACGGCACGGCGAGCTCGATGTGTGATGGAAGTAGCACTAGGGTGTGCAAAACATCAAAGTAGATATCAAAATTGATTTTTTGAGACCTTAATGTGCTCGGACCTTCGCTCCATGGGATCACAATCAGGGATGGGGTGCGATGGAACTCGAAAATTTATAAGTGAAAAACATCCAAAAAATTAATTTTCTTCACATGCGGCGATAGTTGCCATGGTTATGGCAGGATATCGGCATTCTCATGGGGCAATGCATGTTGCACACTTCGAATACATCCCAATGAAGAGTCCTATCACCCTATACGAATATATATGGCCATCTACCGAGCGAAAACACCTTCGTAGTCAAAGTACTTGTCATAGTACTTTCGAAATTAATTAATTTTCAGGTGTTTTATAGCATGAAAGCACACGCGATTTACTCACACCTACAGTTGCTTGTAGCCTGCACTCTCATTCAAAATAATTCACGAAAGGGTCCCAAATGAATTTTCTGAGCTGTAACTTTACCCGTGGAACCTGTTGAAAAGGCCCTATAATGGTTTTACTAAAGTACTTGTGACAGTACTGGAGCGCAGGGCAGTAGCCACTAGCACTTAGCTTTTTCTCTAGATGTCACCCTGCTGAAAAGCGGGCTGAGCCCTTTTGTGGGCGCGCTATAACAGAGGGAGTAGCCCCTGGTGTTTTTACTAGGCTGCTTTGCAGGGAACCAGGGATACCGCACTCTCAGGACTTTGTCCCCTTTGCTAGCGTAAATGTTTTATTATTATTATTATTATTAATTTCCCCAACCTTCAGCAATTAGGCCAAAATTGCATTTTGATTTTCGGGACGTTTTGATCGCGAACATTTTGATCGTGATCGTGATCGCGAAAAAATTAAGCGATCACGGAACCCCGATCTATATACCGATTAATTCAGTAGGTGACATGTGTCACTCCGGCGCGGGACCAGAGTCTCTGAGCCGCGGCCGAAGCGATCGAGGATCGATTCACGTTAAGGATTATACATTATTCGAAGTAGGTGGCTACATTTTAGAAGCTCAGAGACCACGACCAGAGCCTTCGGATTCCATGATAGTTACAAACCCTAAGTCATAAAGTCTAAATTTGGCCGATCCGAAGGCTCTGGACAAGACATAGACATAGACAGTCGCAGTCGACTGACATATGACAATGTCATTCGGATCAATCGAATGTCACGTCCATTTCCATTCCAATGCAATCGGTTTACAGGATACAGTTACCATACTGTACAGCTGCAACTCCTTCATCACGCACAAGTCTGCGAGTCCTAAAACAACCAGCTGTTTGTTTCGGAGGTTCGTTGTGTGTCCAAATTCAAGTTGCCAAAATGGAAGAGGATAAGAAAGTGGAAGAGGATAACATATCTAGATTGAATACCGAAATTGCTGCCCTTCATGAGCAACGCCGTGAGGTATGGCGGAGCTGGTTTCTTTCTTTCTCGATCCGGACCTTAGGGTTCACCAAGGTGTGCGCACCTTGCAGCTGATAGTTTTCTGGTGAGCCTTTGCAGGTCGACGATCGCCTCAACGAGCTTAAACCACGCGGCGGGAAAGGGTTTGGTGGGAAAGGCGGGTTCGATGCTCTTTCCGGGAAAGGCGGGAGGTTCGGTGGGAAAGGGGGTTTTGGTGGACGTGGTTTTCAAGGTCGTGACGGCATGCGGTATGGCCGAGATGAACGCGACTTTCGGGATGAAAGACACGGCCGGGACAATTATGATGGATCCGGAGGCAGAGGGAGAGAGAGAGATCGATATGATACAGAAATGGTAGTTCAACCTCTCCTTCCGGGTTGACCGTAGAATTCCATTTTTTCGTTTTAAACAAGAGAGAAGCGCACTTTATACTTCATGCCGACTGTTTTTCTTTACTTTCGAAATTCTGTACGCTTGAAATTTGGTACGTCTGGCAACAAGGTTCACGTTTGACCGACGATAAGTTTTAAACCGGTCTAAACTTGAAAGTTGTTGACGCCAGTTCCCACGTTGAGCTTTCTGTTGTTGTTCCGTTTGTGACCTTTCTGCTTAGTATCTATACAAATGCGTCACGCGCGCGTTTTTAAAAGGTTATATTTTATAAACGTGTGGTGCCTTTATGCTTGCCACACAGATGGTTGAGCCAGCGCCGAAGCGGAGGATGATGTCATCCGTAGTGATTGGCGGCTCTCAGCAGGTAGCCCGCCCGATTCAGACTTACCATGATCCCGCCGTTCAAAATTATTCTGTTCTCGAGACTTTTTCAAGCGCACGCATATAGCCCCCTTTCTGCTCGCGCCTTTGAAGCGGCCTTCGACGGCCTCACCCTGAGGGTTGCTCGTGTTTTGTTTGCGGGATGTGCTCACTGTTGGCGTGAAAGGACCCATACTATTTAACTGCGTGTTCTCTGCAGGAGTCCACTTCAAAGGTTGACGACCGCGACGACATGGCTATCAAAGATCTATCTGAAGATGAAGATGAGGAAGCGTTGCGACGGCCGCCTCCAAAGGTGCCATACTCTACACTTGCGCAGTTTGTGGCCACATCGTCAGCTATGCCAGAAAACCTGTGCCACGGCATTCTTCCCGCGCAGATCGCGATTACAATAGCATACTGAACACTCGTACGTGGCATTCACCGCAAGCACCTACCCTTAGATCTGTTCATTGAGCCAACTTTCATTGTCCACGCTTTCTCGGCCTCTCTTTCTACAATCCTTCAAGAAGAGCCTCTGGACTGTTCCCTTGCAGTTTCTTGATGACACTCACCGTCTTTTGATATCAGAGCGATCCGTGTCCTCATCTGCCCACAGACTTGTGGCCGTTCTGTCTCGTACGGTGCCTCCTTCTTTTGTGCGTGTCTTCCTTTGAGACCTTAGGATCCAGCGTGGGTTTCACTGACTTCAGTATGGGACGATCAGGAAGAAGAAAAGGACCCCAATACGCGTAAACGCAATCGCCGCATGTTTGGCTCGCTTTTAGGCACGTTGCAAAAGTTCAGGTGCTTCTTACATAGAATGATGCGTCCCCCCTGCTCGCCTTGGTGTTTCTTGTTATCGCCGGGCGGAGAGCTTTTGTGGCGCCGTCGCTCACCGCGGGGTTCGCGGGTAGGGAAAGATCCTCTCCCTTGACCTTGTCAGCGCACTTTTAGATCTACAGATCTGAAGTGGTACCCACGGGAACAGCGTCGCCACTCGACTCGAACCTGCTTTCCTCAGCTCGTCCGAACGGCGCACCTCAGAGTCAAAAACTTAAGCAAATCTGTGTTAGCCGTCATGAGAGTTCAGTGCTTTGAGCATTTCACAATTCGGTCCTTTTTTATCCTTTGAAGCAACGAACTTCCAACTTCTACAGCTGATCATCTTGGAGTCGCTGCCGATCAATTAGCTGCTGATTGTTGATCTTTAGCTGCCGCGTCCGTATGATCTCAAACGACCCTGCTGCAAGCCCACCCTTGCGCGCCCACCCATATCTTCGACGCTTAGGCCTGGCAGCGGTCTGCTGAGGAACTTACAGACTTGTCAAGGTCCGAGGTCCTCTCAAGTCAGTGGTATGTAATGACCTCTCTGCATACACCAGGGATGAAGACAAGAAATTTCAACAAACGGAGACCGCGAGTAAACGCGCAATCGCCTTGCGAAGGGCGAGTGATCGCGCGCAACAGGAGAGTGTTCGCCTGCGCGACATGGAGCGCCAAGCCATGCAGGAGAAGCGCGTTGAGGAAATTGTGCGCCTTCTCGCCTGTCTTCGCAGCGCTCAAAGCCCTTCTACAGATAGATCAAACTGTCGCAGCACACGAAGCTCCTCTCTGGATATGTGAGATCTTTGTAGCATATGAAGCTTTTGTACCAATAGTCCGCTTTGTAGCAGCAAAGAAAGTTCCTCTGTAGTCCGCTCTCTTCTTAGCAGTGCACACCACATCTGCAAAGATAGATCTCTTCCTTGCAGCACTCAAAGCTCTTCTTTGAAACGATTTTTTCTACCGGACACCAACTTCTGCTCAACTGCCTTCTAACAGTAATACTTCCCTGTGACTTCTGAATCCTGCTGTATCCAGCTCATACTTCGTGTATTTCCAAAGTTCTCGGCCGCGTCGATGCAGTGATCATAGTCTCGGTGCGTGCGGCTGGCTATGCAGAGGCTTAAGGGGCGAATCAACGGAAAGGCGGAGGAGAAGCACATGGAGCTGGCATTTGCCACCTGGGCGGTGCACCACAGCCGCCTCAGCAACTTCTTGTTTACCAAGGTACTGCAAAACCCGTGACTGCACCCCTGAAGCGTGACGGACTGCCTGCAGCCTGCTCGCGTCACAACTGTTGCATTTACCGAGGGCATGGTATCTCCCTCTGGTGTCGGTTTTCCCGACCAACCGCCTCACACGACCCTTCCTTGCAGTATGTCCCAGGTGACGAGTCTTGCGCTCTCCAGAACATGGCGCACTTCCTTGCATATCCTTGATCCATCTCGCACTTTTCTCACAGTCGCCGCTCCGCTGTGATGCAGGCCGAGCCTCCCATTGCATTCTTACCTGTGCAGCATACCCCAGAGACCGAGGCCTTGCTGCAGGAGGCAAAGAAGGTGAAGCCCCGGGGCCCACATGCGCTCTCCTGGTGCCTCCTGGCCTACGAGGGCGCCCTTGTTGTCAAGCGCGGTCGATCTGAGTCGCTGCTGTATTCTTGAGGTGTCTCGCTCCAGTGAAGAGTGTGCGTGTGCAGCCGCAATTGCACTTGGGCATTTTCTGACGTCGCCGTACTCTTCTTGCCTGCCCCCTTTGTGTGGCGGTGCACAGGGCTTCCAGACCTGGAGCGAGGCGCAGCCCGCCCTCCTGGAGGAGGCGCTCCAGGAGGTCAAAGCAGGCCGCGAGCGCCTCGGTACGTAGCTCAGCAGCGCCTGGCCCGCCAGCCAACCTGTCGGCTAGTCGCGCCCTCAGATTGTACTGTAACTGGGGAAGTGAACCTCCAGACGGTACCCGCAGTACCAACACGGTACCATCTGTTCTCCCGTACAGCAGACCGGCCCAATTAGGATAAACCGTCCAATGTTTTTACATCGGAAGGTCCGAATAAATTCAACGAGAGCGAGGATGTCAAAATCAGTCGTTTTGTACCGTGCATCGTATTTTGATCTCTGGACTCGTATGTGCACTGTTAGATTCGATTAATTACCACAGTTAAGAATGAGCGCTTCATCCTTATTCGGCCGGCCTACCGTGCAGCACGCTTCTGTTTCCGAGGCCTTTTGTCACCTTTCAAGCGCTCACGGGCTGCAGCCTCTGCCGAAGCGTCGTCAGCACGTCACCCACGTTCCTCGCTGTGAAGCCCTATTGCTCTGCCTGCTCGGTGTGAGATGGTTGGGATTGTCTGCCCCCTTTGTGCGCTTCGGCCGTCCACGTGTGCAAGCCCGGCAGAGTCGTCGTGAGGAGTCCCTATCTGCGCCCTATTCCCGTGCGGCGGGCCTCTGTCTGTGAGCAGTCAGACCCTGTCATCATCTCTCACCTTGAGGGCTGTGCTTGGGTGTCCCAGCGACGGCCTCTGTCTGTGAGCAGTCAGACCCTGTCACCATCTCTCACCTTGAGGGCCGTGCTTGGGTGTTCCAGCGGCGTGCCTCTGTCTGTGAGCAGTCAGACCCTGTCACCATCTCTCACCTTGAGGGCCGTGCTTGGGTGTCCCAGCGGCGGAGGCGGAGGCACGGCGGGCAAATAACCAGCAAAGATTCCAAATTGGTGACAATTTTGAGGGCAAGCTGAAGGAAGATGAGGACATGGAGGAGGCCGTGGGGCAGACCCACGAGGAGGGCGAGGTGAGCGAGCAAGCCTCTGTGGCGTCCCTGTCACTGTGGGTTGCTTGTAGAGGAGGGTGCGTGAGGGAGCTCAGTGAGGAGCGCTATCCCATGCCCGTTCCATCTTGACGGTGGCGTGCATGTCAGAGGAGAAGCTGCGCCCGGTCTTCCTGTCTTGAGGAACCGGTGTCCTTCTCAACCACAGGTCACCGACAATCCAGATCCAGTGGTCCCTCAACGCCGCTCAGTGGCCAGCGTGGTGAAAGCTGCGGCGATGGTAGAGGACGAGCTCGAAGGTGTGCCCAGTGCTGCCTGCCCGCGAAGGAGCGTGACACGAATGCCCGTGGAGGCGGTTCTTAAAGCACGATGCTGCCCAAATGGAAATCGCGCTTCATTAGTCTTCCAAATGTTTTTGAAGCCCTCTGGCCCTGTCGGTTTCGTATGCTGCTCTCGCCCACATATACTGTGAGCTACTATATGGGTGGCGTCAGCACAGTCTGTCGACGCACCAGGGACGCAGCGCGGTATCTCTCGCAGCTGCCACGTGGGCTCTTCTGCCAGCACGCGAGCAGCAGCGAGCACCAGCCATCACACCCATTCGTAATTTGGGGGGTGCTTTGTCATCCACAGATGACGACGAGCTGGTGGAAGATAATCCAGATGCCCTGCAGGGCTTGCTGGGGGAATCCTGAACAGCTGACGCTGGTGCCTCGACCGGGACGGAGAGTGTCACTGCCCCCGCAGTGTTGTTTGGGCTTCAAGTTTTGTGGGCAAGAAGTAGAACACACCCAGCCCCATGCTCTTATTGCTGCGCATACGAACACACTCTACTGTGATGTCAGCCGTGTCGCACTTTGAAGAGCCCTGTCGGATATTTTAAATGTATTTGTAATAATACCTACGTTGCAGCTGCTGCATGCTTCGTGCTGCGGACCGCGCAATTGTTTATATTACTGCGTGCGGGATGACCATTTCGTGGAGTTGGCTGGTGGGCCTCCTTCTCTCAGTGCGATGTCGGCAGGGCCTTTGACAACACCGGGGATATGCCCATCCTCCGCTTTCCCACCTTTTTTTAAGGCTTTTTGGGGGCGCCTCATAGTTCAACCACACCAAGGGGTCCTTGTGTTCAGGGTTGTATGAGTGAACCACTAGGGTGCTGCTGTGCAGAGGGAGGGTCCCTGTGCAGAGGGAAGGCCCCCATGTGGCGGCGGGTGATGGATTGAGCACAGTTTCAATTCCTGTGATGCTTGTTGAGCGGGCATTACCTCTTTTGAAGCGAGTCCGGCTTGAGCTTCATCACTTTTGTTTGGTGCCTCATCGGCCAAACACACACACACACCGGGGGACCTGTGTCTGGAGATTGGAACCTCGGTGTGAGTCGGGAAGACTGTTTTTCCAAGGACGAGTTCCGTGACGCATTGAGCTTTGTGGCACCCTTCTACTACCACCGTGGCATACTCAAAGCTTGAATATTGGGGTGCCCAGGACAGGCAGGGGGAAGCCCGGTGCAGACTTGCATCGCATCCCATAATTTCGTCCCATGCTGGCAGTGCCTGCTATGCACATTCAGTGAGCTGCCGGTGGGCATGCCACCAGAACACACTCACTACATGGTACTCGGGTGCTTGTGTGGTATCTTTGACGCACCTAGCAGTGATTCATGCCTATGGGCCATGCTGCCATCCACGCTGGCAGTACCTGATATGCACATTTAGCTGTCGGAGGGCATGCCATCAGCACACACTTATTCCGTGGTATCCGAGTGCCGGTACGGTGCGTGTGACGTACCCGGCAGTGATTCATAGTTATGGGCCATGCTGTCATCCATGCTCTCCTCTTACAATGTGTGTGCATGAAGTAGCCATGTAGTATCTTGGCACGGCCCCACCTCATTCCGGCAGCCACTGGGATGGTGCTGGGAAGGTGGCTTCAATTGGGCATCTCATATACCGTTCAGTGTGTATGCTGCATCGGGCATGCAAAGTTATGGCCCAGTCTCGTGCCATATTTTTTCTTGTTCACTGGGTTTGTTCTAGGTTGCCTCCGACGGGTTTATATTATGCGGTTTGATGGCTGGTATTGTGTTGTGACACTGCCTTGTTTGTGCACGATAATCTCATCCACTTGGGTAGTGGTGGCCTGGCTCCAGTTGCCATGTGCGTTGGGCTGTGTGTGTCCCAGCGGATGGTTGCATCCTCTCTATCTGCTGATTTTGACTGGTTTTCTGCCTTTCATCTTTTGGTCATTTTCATAAATTCTTAGTATACTTGCAGTCCACGCGAGCCCCCTCGATGTCCATGCCTTGGCATTTAAGCATATGGGTAACAATTCCCATGCACGTGATCCCCTACAACGCCCACACTCTGACATCTAATACGACAATGCTTGCTGTGCATATGTGCACCCACATTTAGATACACTCCACGAATACCATAATATCTAAGGAGGTATTAGAAACTTTATTGCAAGGTTCACATCTCACAATTGAAATGTCAAAGTCACGGCAAACAAACAAACGCATTCAAATGCCAAAACAACTACCAAGAAAACCATCATGCACATTCCCAGCGTTTACCCATGTTGATAATCATGACTAGCCCTGCAAACATTTCCATAGCCCTGCGAGCCGTGCAAGGCAACCACTATCCGCTGCAACCAATATGTCGAAAAGCTCCGGGGGCTCCATGCTGCATCTTCCTCCTCCTGAAACAATCGGTCTTGCCTGCGCTGTACACAACTCGATCGAAGAACCGTTCCGCGCTGATTTCGCCAAACCTCCAAAAGACTCCATCGCAAAAGGCACAAGCGTGTGAGGCCAAAATGGTCCGTGCAATGCCCTCTTGGCTCGCTCATGTACCGCCGCAGCCCGCAGTGGCTCCCGAGCAGCCCGGTCTACATACGAGGCACACCAAGGGAATGCAAGGCTCGCGTCAATCACGATAATTTATGTCTGCCTCGTCCATCATGGTTGAGCACTGTGATGTCGGGCTTCCAATCAGGCGAATACCCATGATGATTGCGATCCTCCACGATGACAAAGGCTGGATCAAAAACTTGCTTCAGCATAGCTGCCAACACATTACGAACGGCATGATGCGCCGTGATAGCCCATCCACGCCGGTTACAGACAAGGTGGTGGTAGCCAAAGGGGTCAATATAAGCAACACACACACACATGTATGCACACCAGCTAGAATATAGGCATCTCGTCTGGGCACCCAATTGCAAAGCCAAGGCGACAACTGCCTGAATGGGTGGAAGCCGAAAAGAAGGCGCCGCGGGGATGGCTGCCAAGTGAGCAGTGGCGCCACGTTGGGAAATGGAAAGCAACCGAGCTCGAGAGGCAGGCGCAGCTTGGTTAATTAATCGAGCCAGTCGGATCCGTTCAAGACCGCAGAAAGGTCCTTCTGCAACTTAATTTTGGACTGGTGCGCAAAGAGACCCCACCCAAGCTCTGAATCCAACTCGGGCCAACCCAGTGACGGGAAGGGATGATCTTCTCTCCGCGGGCCTCAACCACTTGGTTGTGCGAAGTGCCAAGCGCCTGTAGTGAGGAATGGAGGCTTTGTTCCATCCTCCCCGCCGCCAATTCTTTCCCGTGATTGCAAAGACTAGGGAGGCCACACTCCTCCAAAGCTGGCACCCAAGCCGCGTACGAGCCCACACCTGAGCCCAAGAACCTACCCACCCTGCCGATGACAGCCGTTGAGTGGTGGAGAGACCCAAGCCCCCCCAGGCCGTGGGAACTTGACTGATGGCCACCGACTCCTCGTTCAATGGCAACGGGCTTCCCAGAATCTGCCGCAAGCTGCGCTGCACCGCCTCGTCGAAGGGTAAAGCACCCTATTGAAGAGGATCGAGACCGCACATCACGCATCAAATGCAAAGTTTTCCGATGGGCACAAAAACGCAACAACAATAGTTGCGCTTGGGGATCATTCAGCTCCTCCAGCATTGGAAGCACCGACGTCACTGAGACCGCCACCTTACCGCATTCCTCGGACACGAAAGCATCACCTCCAACGGGTACTCCCAGCACATTAGTCCCCTCCGAGGCCAAAGCAGGTCCTGAGATAGGAACGCCGTTGTCATCAAGAACATCTGAAAACTGGGGGCATTCTCCGGAGGGGGAGAAAATCTTACTTTTCATCACGTTGAGATCCAGCCCGATGTCAAATATGCCCTGCCGAAGTGTGTCATAAGCAGCAGCCCGTGCCAGCTCAGGAGGACCAATCAACCGAACGTCGTCCATGAATGCAATCACAACCACATCAGGATGTGCTTATAAGGTCGCCTCAAGCACAGGGTCCAAAGGTGCTGCAAAAAAGAAAGGCACCAACGGGTCTCCTTGCTGTGTCCCCTCCTGGGATGACAGCCAGTGATATCCATAACATCCCATGCGAACGAGCTCCAATTATGACCACACTCTGGCAGCCGAGCATTTGGCCAACATTCTCATTGATATCCTACGAGGCATGTTTTGGGTTTGGGTTTGATTGAAATGTCTCGTAGGATATCAATCTGTTTCACCTATGCTTCACCCCAAGCCTTGTGCTTCACAAGACAAGTTCACAATACTGATATAAATAGTTGTGACAAGTTTCGTCCGTTGAAACACGCGAGAACTCAAGCGATGCGAGGCAGTTTTGGGTTTGGGTAGATTTAAACCCAAACCTAAAACGCACGATGTTGACATGCTCTCGTCTCGCGAGTTCTCAACATCCGACCTTGAGCCTCGGGAGCACAACTCATATTATTGTTATGAATATTTGTGCAGAGTCCCGTGTGCTGAAACGCACGAGAACTCCTATTCTGCTTCTCAGTTTTGGGTTTGGGTATAGATTCAAACCCAAACCCAAAACACGGCTTGCATATTCTTGCTCATGTCCAAGATACTCGCCCGATGCCTTTGTGCGTTTGGATACCGAGTCGCAACCTTATGCATATTCATCAGTTTGATGCTGAATACCCCGCGCTAACGGGAAGCGCTCGGCTGATTTGCAATTTGGGTAGTCGCACCCAAAATACAAAACGCATCTTTGAAACTCGATAGCTTCAAAGATGCTTGCGAGTCGCCCTTCCCGTCAGCGGGCTTAGTATCTATGCGAGTTTAGAAGCACATGAAAAATATCTCCGAACGAAACTAATGTTCATATGCTCCTAAACTATATGCCACTGCCTCTATCCTAAGCCGTTTCCCTTGCCTTTGCCCTTGCCCTTGTCCTTGCCCTTGCCCTTGTCCTTGCCCTTGCCCTTCTCGCTTGCAGATGGCGACAAAACGCAAAAATGTTCAAAAGGATCGAGGTGGAAATTGAATGTTGATCCGCAGTTCTATTATAATCAAACCAAGCCAAAACAACCGATTGTCACAAACCACGGCTTGTCGTGTACCACAGCCGGGTTGTGACACCTGGGACAGTAGTCCCTGTGACGAACATAATTTATGACGCGCGCAGCACAATACGCGAGAGCGTTATGGCAAGTAGTCATAACAGCGAGATAGCTAGTGACGAGGTACAGAAGTACGGTTGGGTGTTACATTGTGTCTGGAGATAGTGACTGTAGCATACAGGCCGGCGTTGCCAAGTTAGAGCAGACGCTCATTTTTGTTTTGCCTTCGTAACAGTGAGTTCCTGAAGAGAGTTCTTGCTCAGACCGCGAAAACAGCAGTGTTATATAATACAGTAATTTATGGTTTATGCTATTCTCTTATACAGTAAGTTCTCACCGTTAAGAGAACTCTACGTTAAGAAACCAGCCAGCTTTTTCGCATCGTCGCAATATTTAGCACATAACACTGCATATATAAACTTGTTATGAAAATAAGGGAAAAGCTGGATGACCCTGATATTCCTGTTTTCTTAACAGTCGGCACTTACTGTATGTGAAGCTGTGCTTTTCTTGAAGTTGCACTTAACGACTAGCGTCAGAACTGTATCCTGCAGTCTTTTACCAAACAAAAATGAGCTTTATTACAGACATGACGTCTGTAATTGCACGTGCGATGAAGCAGTCTTGCTGAGCGAAGTCCTTGTAGGGTGAGGCCAGGAACGGAATTCCGTACTGGTAAGCTTGGAGAGGCTGAGTGAAGCAGGCTGTTGTGGCATTGGAGCTTCAGCAGTCACGCCTCCTTGGCGCCCTCTTCGGCGCCCTCCTTGGCGCCCTCTTTGGCGTCCCCCTTGGCGCCCTCCTTGGCGCCCTCTTTGGCGCCCTCCTTGGCGCCCTCCTTGGCGCCCTCTTTGGCGCCCTCCTTGGCGCCCCCCTTGGCGCCCTCCTTGGCGCCCCCCTTGGCGCCCTCCTTGGCGCCCTCCTTGGCGCCCCCCTTGGCGCACCCCTTGGCGCCCTTCTTGGCGCCCTCCTTGGCGCCCCCCTTGGCGCCCACCTTGGCGCCCTCTTTGGCGCCCTCCTTGGCGCCCTCCTTGGCGCCCTCCTTGGCGCCCCCCTTGGCGCCCCCCTTGGCGCCCTCCTTGGCGCCCTCCTCCTTGGCGCCCCCTTGGCTCCTTGGCGCCCTCCTTAAGGCGTACTGGAACGCCATCAAGCTGCGCTTTTCCTTCTCCAGGTCAGCCTGCGTCAAGGCAATCTGACGTCCCTGGGAGCTTCTGCTGCTGCTGCGCTGCTGCTGCTGCCGCGGGGGTGAAGGGCCATGAACTTCTCGTCCCTCACCAGCAGTGCCTCCGATCCACGTCCCAATGGCAACTGCAGCACCTGGAAGTCCCACCCCTCGAACCGCGAGCTTTTTTGCAGGAACACCAGGCCTTGCGCCTGGTCGCCGTTGGTGCGCAGCACATACCCCAGGCGCAGCACCCCACCGTGCGCCATGGGCAGGTTTTCGTAGTCCTCTTTCAGGAGCACGGGCATTCCCGTGCAGACCAGGCCCGGTGTCTTGTCGGGGTACGGCACGTCCGCCCCCCCGAACACCTGCAGCTTGATGCCCGTGTCCATAAGGCCGCTCTTCGGCCCGTAAAACCGGGTGACGAAATTCCCCTTCATGGGAATGCCCGCTTTCGTCACCGGCTGCAGCTCCGCCCTGGGCACCGTCTTGAGGGCGCCCGTCTCCATCACGCCGACCTCCACCTTCTCCTCCGTGACAGAAGAATGGAGGAAGACGACTTCGGAGCCCAGGAATAACAGCAAGCTTCGGTAGTACGGATCTCATAGAAGCATAGTAGTTACAGTCTACCATTGTGGCGTGCCGGATAGCGGACAACTCCTCGGCCAGCCCCTCAGTGGTCACCTATCTAGCTTTAACCAAACACTTTTATATGAAGATATTAATCTCCATTTGCCTGGTGGCCGTGTGCTGCCTACTCGATGATGTTCCGGGAGCGATTGATGTCTTGCGCGCATCGTAATATCACTCTGCACACGCGCGGAACGCTAGCACGTCCGCGTGCTTTGAATGCTACCGCCGTTTACAATCGGCGCTCACTCCTTTCCGTGAAATCACCTAGAGCTCGACGATGGGGCACGCTCAAGCGAAGTATCGGCGGTAGAGGGGGCGGGGGCCGGGTTTTGTATACAGAAACGCAAACGGAAAAGTCATGAGTTTTGGCATTCACGTGTTTCCGTAGGCGCAACACATCTCCCCGTCGGGCTAGTGGAGAATTATAGGCAGGCCATCAAGAAAGTACCGACTGGGCTCGTTTTGGCCACCGGCGCGTTTGCCCATAACGGAAAATGCCCCGAGTGGCAGTCGACGAACTACACTGTCTTACGCGATACCGTGTGGGCGAACGCATCTGGGTTCCAAGATTTGAGGACCATGCCAGAAAGCCAGGGGAAGAACGAGGCGAAGGAGCAGGTGATGGCGCAGCTAGAGATATGGCTGAAACAAAACCTGAAAAATCATAACGTGACAACGTGAGTTAGGCACTGCTCATCCCAGGGCAAGTGCATCGCGGATTCCCCCGACCCGGCGTCCCCATGTGAAAAGTGCGAATCCAAGATTTTACAGCACCTGATAACCGTCTATCGCTTCGTGCAAACCAAGAACAGTCAATTGGGGCATACCACCCTCGCGTTCCCTACCGAGAAGGAGATCGCTGCTATCATCGCGACGGAGTCCGTGCAGGACATTGTGCTGGCCATGCAGGCTGAGCCCGACCCCGCGATTACGTTGTGTGTCACGGACGTGCCAAACCTAGCAGCAGGAAAGCAGTCGCAACCGCTGGTCACGCACGGGAAGGCGAGTCCGAACGGAGTGACCGTGCAGGAGGCCGTATGGTACTTCATGGATATGAAAAGGCGACAGAGGTGGACTGATGGCCATTTCGACACCTTCCTGAAAGTCCTGAAGATGCTCCTGGGCAGCAATACTTGCAACCTGCCGGGATCGCTATGGCACATGAGACGGGCGCTCGGTGCGGAGAGCGTATGGGACTATGCGATACACGCGTGTCCCAAGTTCCACCGCAATTTCGCATGGCAAAACGGGGAGGGAAAGCCGGGGAAGAGGGTGCAAGAGGTATGCGGCGTGCCCACGAAGCGTGGGGCGGATGGCGAGCCCACGGAGTGGTGCACGGAGGAGAGGTACGACGTTGTTAAAACGGCGCGCGGGGAGGAGTATCGTCCCAAGGAGTACTACTTCTATTTCACCGTGAAGCGGCTGGTGCGGCGCTGGATGATGGACTACGACTTTGCTAAGCAGCGTGCGAGTCCCACGGCCAGAGCTCCCGAAAACGCTTGTGTCATGAGCAGCCCGCACGGGCTACGAGTAAACGAGCACCCTAGCGTCGGTGACAGACTACTGCGTGAGACGCCGAGTGGGAACCAGGAGAAACCAGGGGTATTACGAACTGGGATGGGCATCGAATATGGAGAGGACGACGGGCAATCAAAGAAGCATGACAAACAGTGCGACCCGTGCCGATGTTCTTACTCCTTGTAGCGGACGAGTGCCGCAGCTGATTGTATACGAACGTTGCCGATGGGCGATGCCTGATGGGTGAAAGGACCGCAACTGACTAGCGCGTTGCCATCGCAGGAATTGGTCCACGCGGTTCGGCGCGATGCGAAGTGCGGACCTCCCTCCCAAGGTAGGTAGTGCGTCACGACGTGTGACAAAGCCCAACCCGCAGTCAACATCTACACGAGTGTGTGCGCACGGAGGTGTGACGCTCCAGCGCGGCTTGAAGAGATCATAGGCTATTGCGCTTGACTGCGTGTGAAATGGAGGGTATCCGCAGGAACATGTGAAGATGAAGCACTGCGGTGTGATCTCGATTGCCCCTGGCCCACGTCAACACTGGAAGGACGTCGACGTGTTGCTAGAACCCATGATGGAAGAGCTGAAACAATTGAGTAAGGGCCATGCCGATGCTGACCAAACCCCTTTCAGGGTGTATGACGGGTACTTCCAGGTGTGGCATGAACAGTTCAGCGTGTTCCTGATGTTATGCTACTGCGATACGATTGCGCGTAACGACTTGGGGAAGTTCGCTCCCGTGGCGGCAAGGCGCAACGACTTCAAAAGCATCTGGGAGGCCACTAAGGGCCCTAACGGTAATGGTATGTACTGCTTGGGCTATGCGAACCCCATCTCGCAGACATACTTGGACGAAGGGGAGGTGTTGTATGCCAATGATCCGAGTGTGTGGTTAACCAAGGAGTACCACAAGGAACTGGTGAGACTGACCGCGGAGGATGGTGTGGATCCGATGCGAACCGGCCGATATGCAGCCCGGCCGTTAGAGCAGCTGGACTACTTTGACCCCATCTACGGGTACGTGCTGCCGTTCATGCACATGATGTGTTACGGCGTCATCAAGAAGTTCCTGAAAATGCTGCGAAACAAGGTGAACAATTGCCCAAACACGTGCTACGTTTCTCACCCATGCAACTGAAGCAGTTGCAGGCCAACGGAAAGGGACTGACCGCGCCGCATGGCATGCACCGGGCGAGTACCAGGACTTCGTGCAATACGCGGGTGAGCACCCGGATCTAACCACGGATACCGACACCCATCACCTTGCATGTGCCTTGTTTAGTAGGAACATGCGTGGCAGATGCGCCAACCTTATTCGCCCGGTCCGCGTGCAACCATGTTTGTGTGCACCGACAGGGAATGGCCACACCTACTAACCGTAGGGATGAATGCTACTACAACCAGGTATATATGTATGCACTGTTGTTAGTTTGTTGGTGTCATTTCATACGCGGGGAGAATGAGCCGGTTCCTAACATCTGTAAAAAGCTCGCTGTTGCAGGGAACTACACCATGGAGGACATGCTGAACTTTATCTTGATTTTCAGTCCGATGGTGTTCATGGATGTTCTGAAGAACTTGAATCCGGAGTTGGACAAGGCTTGGTGGACTTTGCGGCGGGCGGTGCTCTACTTTATGAGAGGGCCTGCAATAGGATTGTGTGGGGACCTCCAGTCCCGTGCGGAGCCCCGGAAGGAGGCCGGGAAAGAGCTGTGGGCCTTTGCGGTGATTGTGGAACAGCAATGCCCCATGAACATGTTGACGTTGAATCTGCGCATGGCGGTCGTTCACTTGTGCAAGCAAGAGGAGGAAACCGGCGTGGTGAGCAGCACCAACGAGCTCTGGGTCGAGCGTCTCCTGGGCGACAGCAAGGGGGTGGTGCCAGCCCCGGTCGTCGGAGGTAAGGCGATCGACACGTGCATAGCGAACGCGTATCTCACGAAAGAGGCGGTGGACGACATGGCGTGGAGCTACGAAGGGATCCGCTTCCTTCCGGACATGCTCACGGAGATGGCCATGGCCAAGGGCGGCGAATACCATGATTCCTCCAAGGTGTGCCATCTCCTTGACACCGGCCACTATCTCGTCCGCGACGGTGTACCAACCGCTGCGTTGGCAAACGAGGAGGGGGGTCGTCTGCACCGGGAACTGGTGGGGTGCGTCCGATCCCTTTTTGGCGATCACGCAAGCCCTTCCCTGGATGCCATGGACGTCCTTCGATTCTCGCGCATGCGAAGAGGCGATGAGGACTTCACATCCCGGGTTTACACCCGGGCAAAAACGCGTATCTCCTTCAACGTGGCTTTGAGTACATGCGCGGCCGACGCTTTTGAGTACGGCACCGTGGAGGCTTACTACTTGATCTTCCTGAAGCGTTCCGCCGAGAACTCCGCCGTCAACGACACCGTGTGCCGCCTGGCTATGGTGACCGCCTACCCCACTGTTGAGGACCTTACCATGAATGTCCACTACCCACGCTTAGGTACATCGCGATGTACCTAACTATACGTGTACGTTTAATGCCGCGGTGAGCCAAATTCTCGACGCGGGGTCGTGTGGCCCATTTCAGCCGTTATTGACATGTCCCTTTTGGTCCTGAAGCATTTGGTTTATGGTATTTAGCTCAATACGATAGTCTAGGCAAGTCATCAATATTGACAATTTTCAGAAAATGTACATTTTCGAAACTCCGAAAATCTTAGGTACATCCCTTAGGTACATCGAATTTGATGCATGTGTACGACCGCTAAATGATGAATATCGATACATATTTGTTACAATGGTATTTAACACCCCTTAGGGCAGTTCTGATTTCAGGGATTTGCACTTAAACACCCAAGCACGCCTTCACTCGACACGCGGTTGTAGGCACCTAAAATTGATTCCATAGTATATGCATGCACGAAAATCGATATTCCGCCTTAGGGTTTCGCACGCACGAGTGAACGATATTCATCAGGTGTGGTTAGAGGCTTGCATGGAAATTATTTTAACACATCTCATAATGAAGGCTCTTGTCAATTATTAGCATAATATGCCACTTACTAGTCCGATTTTGGCTGGGCTAACCACTTGCGCCTACTCGTTCAATATGTATATTCATATAGAAATAGTCCTGTACTGTACCCCTTATCAATATCTCGATCACAATTGCCTTCTAGCATCACTGGCATTTGCCCTCTGCACTCTCAACAACTCCTCTTGAGTATGCTCAGCATTCGTGTGGGCGCGCTTCCTCTTGGGGGTATGTGCCATCCCTTTACGATGGGCATAGTGTTGGTGCAGTTCCCAACAAGGAGAACGCGCTGTGTTGCACACCCAAGCAGGGCGGCCAGAAACCATATCACCAGTCCCCGCCCTTCCACGGACAGACCCAAGACGTGCTGCGTGACCAACTTGTGACATGGGGGCACATAGCCACTTTGGAATATGAACTCGAAGATGTCACGGAACTCTGAATCCTCGCAGATGGAAAAAGCCCGTTTTCGACGAACAATCCAAAGTGAAATCTGCAATCAACGTCAGCACACCGAGTAATTATTAGAGAGCTGGATACCCTAACATGCGAACACCGAAACAGCAGGTAAGCTACAACAGGCTACACAAATAAAACAAGCTAGTCCAAGCAGATAAAAATGTTGAAACTCACCAGCCTGTGCAGAGCATCGCGTCGCTCGTTGGGAACTGGGGGCAACATGGCAGCGGTGATCTCTGTTTGCTGAGCCTCAGAACCGCTGCCAGAACCGCTGCAGGATCCAGGGGGGCCACGGCCGTCACCGCCGCCGCCAGCACCGCATCCCGCCGTCGACGAAAGCATCTCACAGAAGACGTCCTTGTGGACGTGGGCGAGGTGGCTGCGCATGTTCGAAGTATTTCCAGAAACAGCGAGGGTAAAGTCGGGGCCGCAAATCTTGCCGTAGACGTCCTCGATCTTGTCAGGATGGGTGACAGAATACCTGCACATGTAGTGCCTCCAGCAGGCCGCCTTGCGCTTGACGGTGGCACCATCTTTCCACTCAGAGTCGTCAGTAGCTGCATTACGAATACGCGCGCGCACCGACGTGCTAGCAACTACAATGCAACGAACACATGTTCAATCACGCACAATTCGGAAAACAAAATAAACTACGAATATCAATAATACCTTCTGCCTCTTCTTCAGCTGCCTTCTCTGCCTTTCGCTTCGCCCTTTTTGCAACGTCTGCAGCTTCAGCATCTTTACGGGATTTCCTGAAAGCTGTGATGAGTGCCTCACAGCCTACAAGGTTCTCAATGGGCTCCCAACTGTCTACGGATTCTTCAAGTCCTTCCCAACTTATTAGCCATTGTGGCGCGGTTCCGGCAACACGCTCGGCGCGAATCTCTCGAATTTTGAATTCGATGTCATCTGAGCCGTGGGGATCGAACGGATTTCGAGGAGTGCGCTTGACATGACCCTTGCCTTGAGGGACAAGGGTGACACCGGACGAAGAGGCTGTCTTGCGACGCTTGATTCCAGCCCCGCGCTTCCCCATGTTTCTGAGTTTTGTGGTTGGGATCGGTTTTAGATGTTTTATTCTGGCTTTATTGTGATGCCCGATGGTCGAATCCATCTTGGGATCACCTATAAACGCACATGATTGGGCGTTACTGACTAAGGATACAAGTCATTGTGGCATTCCAAGATCAATTCGACCGAGTCGTGGGATCCATGACGCATGAGCGTCGTCCCTTGCCCTGGTCAAACTATCGATATTTTCGATATCTGCCCGATTTCGCGATATCGGGGTTCAGCGACGGCGCATATCGATAACACGCGAAAAAACTGATATCGATAAATCGATACAAAAAAACTCAAAACACTATCGATTGATATGAGTAAGTACCCAAACTCCTATCGATCGATATGAGTAAGTACCCGATATGATATCGATGAGTAACGATATTTTTCGATATCGCTAGAAACACTATCGATGAGTAACGATATTTTCGATATATCGATATATCGGGATATCGAACTATCGATACCGTCCCTTGATGCGGACCATTTTGAGTACGACGTTTACACCTACCCACGAGGCGTGGTGGGCGGAGCTGTTGAGGAAGCAACGAAAGCTGACCGAGGAGGGCATTTTCGAGGAGCCCAATGTCCCGTTCGTTTTGCCGAGCAAATTGCACGCACGTTTGAATGCCCCTTTGGTGCATGCCCTGGAAGCTCCTCTCAGACTCGCCGAAGCTCAGATGCCAGCAGCAGCAGAAATTCCAGCCCGAATTCAAGAACGCGTAGAACGTGCACCGATTGCCGTGTACACGGGCAAACGTAAGGCGGTGAATCGGGCTGCTAGAAAAGCAGAAGCGTACGTGGCCAACCCGGTATGGGAGGTTTCGTTCGATCAGATGACCGTAAACAGCTACGCCGTTTGCTTCGGAGAAATCACGGGCGTGAAGGCCAACGATGTATGCCAATTCCGTGTCAAGCTCAACGGCAAAGAATGGTCCGACCCCCTGATGCTTGTCCGAGTGCATGCACGGATTGTCTACGCGAAGGAGTTGAAGTACAAGTACCTGAAAGTGAAGACATACACGGACACTAAGGAGCAAAGACTCGGAAAGGTGTTGGCAGCGAAAGCGGGAGCCTTCTGGGAGAACGCATCCGATACGCCGTCAACTGAGCCCTTCAAAAGTGCAGAGATATTGCTAGCGTGGAACATCGCAGCTAACGAAGCAAAAGGTTGTATCCCATATGAGCAGTATGGGCAACTTATAGTCGCACTGCTGGCGCAAAGAGCCAAGAAAAGACGAATTGATAACGGGCAAGTGGAAGAAACAGTAGGCGATGAAGACAATAGCGAAAACGAGGAAAATGAGCTAGACGACGGTAGCGATGTTGAAATGTGAATAGCATCAGCTGGCTTAGACGCACACAATATATGTACATAATGTAAATACGATTATTAGAGAAATCGGATATGGCAATTGCTCATTTCTTTCGTATGCCATGCTCGCTACCATGTACCGCACAGAAAATAAATTGCATGCTTCACCGTGTCTTGGAAACATTTTCGTACGTGTCTTGTAATTTTACCGTTGCGGAGGCCTGCGAGCAAAATTATTTTCAACATTAACATTTTCAGCACATATATTTTCTAAATATCGCCAAAAACAGCTAATGTAAATTATCTACCCTAATGTCAATTTCATCGAATACAGTAAAACGCGGTCTATAAGAAGGCGGGGATAAATGGCCAGCGGCTAGCTTCTTATTGGGTGGGTGTCAGATTTGAGTTCCTAGCGCCAATCGGAGTCCTTTGAAAATACGGATTCCAGCGCTGAGATTCTTAAAACCGCACATCGCAAATCGATCCAGCGCTCAGGTTCTTCTAAGAGGGGAAATGTTTGACCCTCCCTCCAGCGCGGAGTTTCTTAATTCTGCAGTAGGTTTTACTATTACTAGACTATTACCCAGCGCCTCACAAAGTTTGCAGTTGCAGTTTTGCAGTTTTGCAGTTTTTTGTGTACGTAGTATTGTGTATCGATTAGAGTATGGACGCTGACGCGAAGGCGTCTTTAAAGGCTTTGGAACATTTGTTAGATGATGGTTTACTTTCGAGCGCCGACTTCAAAGCCCAGAAGTGCAAGCTGTTTTCGTTACCAGAAGGCGACACTTGCCGCATTCCAAACGACCTGCGCACCGAGCTGGTTGACATCAAAGCTTTTTGCGATGATGGTATACTGGATATTTCAGAATATGTAGAGCAGATGCGTATATTGTTGGATGGCACCGTTGTCACCCGAGCGTCCTCTAGCATCGAACCCACCGCGGAATTAGTAGTACTCGACCCGCAGACAGACACAGTGATCGCGGAACCAGAAACTGACGAAAAAACACTGCCTCTGCACTTTCCGCAACTCTCTCTGCCAGCTGCAGATAACTTTGGAAGCCAAGTGTCCGCATTGTTTCAGGCAAAGCCGGGACCTAGTGTTCAGCTCACATTGAACTTATTGTTCAGACTTTGGTCGATCATATATACTATTTGCTATTATCAATATGTGGGATGCAACCCCACTAGCTTCTTAATTTGGGTATAAATTACAAAACGGTGGCCATTTTCTAGCGTGCCGGACTTCTTAATTCGGCATAATTGAGCTGTCAATCAGTTGGTAACCTAGCGGCTAGTTTCTTAACGACCTTCTTAAAATATGCGAAAAAACTAGCGGCTAGTTTCTTATAGCCCGCCTTCTTATGGACCGCGTTTTACTGTAGCGTGTTCAGCGTCCCAGGTGGAGTATTGGCAGCCACATCGCCTCGTTATCTCTCGCAAAAACGTGAGGATCCAGGACTCGGCGTCGTTCTTGAGCTTGTCCTGCACCTCGACGATGGCCTCCAAGTCCTTCCAGGTGACCTTGTTGGGCGGCGGGTACTGAGCTCTCAGCTGCTCCTTGACCCGCGTCTGGAAGATCTTGATGCGCAAGTTCTCCACGCAGTCCTCGATGTAGGTGCGCATAGTCTCGTTAGTCACCACCTTCCCGGTGCTGAGCTGCATCTCCCTGCGTTGGCACATCTTCATGTACGTCAGCCCATCTTGCCCAGGCTCCTGGGGCTTCTGTGTCAGGAGGTCTACTTTCTCCTGGGTTCCCTTCATCATGAACTTTTTGTCCAGCGCAGCAATAAATCCCCTCAAAGCGAAGAAATATTGCGAGTCATGCGTGCCATCGTGGCCCGCCAATCCTTTTAAAGAAGTCCCATGAGTGAGATATTCAGTGGAAACCTCCCCGTCAGCGTCCCGGGCAGTGGCTGGCCTCGCGATTATCCACGATGCTCCAGCGTTCAGTTCATTAAATGGGGGCCTAGCACATGGGATGGAGCCCTCAAGTGGGCCGTGTTCACTGGTGTCCTTGAGCACCCTATCCATATTGGAGGCCACGACACCCCCACTGTCACAATTCTCGCACCACCAACTGTGCGCTGCTGAGTCTTTGCCATCTAAACACGAAGGGATAATGTCCCACAGTGTCTGCCAGTCCGGAGGTGTGTCTTTCAAAATTTGCTTTTGAGCATCAGTGAGGTTGACGCCCGCAACGGACCTGAGCCTCTTCCTGATGCTGGCGTCGTGCTGACGCCTGAAGTTTTCACACAAGAGGGCGAAGTCCCGCAAGAACTTCGGCCGGTCTTCTTCCTTGGTGCCCGTGTACGAGGGCAGTGTACCAAGGGAAAGGCGAGAGGAATCGCTACTGTCCATCTCGTCCTCACATATCACAGTGGGCACCTGAGCTACGGCCGCAGGCTGACCTCCGCCGGCTGCTCCTCGTTCTTCCAGCTCTGGAAAATGCTGGCTCACACGTGCTCTCTGAGTACGTCTCTCAGCTCGCTGTTGCTTCTGGAGGTCTGAAGTTGACTCCGTCGCTAATTGTTCACTGGTGGGGAGATGCCAAGGTGAGAGCCCTTTTCACTCCACACTTTTCAGCTTACCAGTACGGAAATTCCGTTCCTGGTTTCACCTTCTAGTGCTTCGCTCTAAGAAGCAGTCACTGTAGAGCAAATTCCACTCATATCTGAAGCAATGAACTCCGTAAATAATGAGACTCCTGCTTCACTCCGCACCTTCAGGTTCACCAGTACGGATAAATCCGTTCCTGGTTTTACCATTCAGTACTTCGCTCCACCAGGGTACTGTCTCCCAGAATGGTCCAGAACTCCATAATTATCACTGTTGCTGCTTCTCAAATGGTTGTTGTAATGAACACTGAGACTCCTGCTTCGCTCTACACCTTCAGGTGTACCAGTACGGATGAATCCGTTACTGGCTTTACCGTCCAGTGTTTCGCTCCACTAGGGCACTGTCTCCCAGAATAGCCCAGAATTCCATAATTAACACTGTCGTTGTGTCTCAAATCGGGCGCCAAGGAGGGCGCCGAAGAGTGCGCCGAAGAGGGCGCCAAGGAGGGCGCCAAGGAGGGCGCCAAGGAGGGCGCCAAGCTAGGGGGCGCCAAGGAGGGCGCCAAGGAGGGCGCCAAGGAGGGCGCCAAGGAGGGTGCCAAGGAGGGCGCCAAGGGGGGCGCCAAAGGCCGCCAAAGAGGGCGCCAAGGAGGGCGCCAAGGAGGGCGCCAAGGAGGGCGCCAAGGAGGGCGCCAAGGAGGG
This sequence comes from Cymbomonas tetramitiformis, assembly GCA_001247695.2. NCBI lineage: Eukaryota > Viridiplantae > Chlorophyta > Pyramimonadophyceae > Pyramimonadales > Pyramimonadaceae > Cymbomonas > Cymbomonas tetramitiformis. The sequence continues at coordinate 26,629 of LGRX02004336.1, forward strand.
CGCCAAGGAGGGCGCCAAGGGGGGCGCCAAGGGGGGCGCCAAGGCGCCAAAGAGGGCGCCAAGGAGGGCGCCAAGGAGGGCGCCAAGGAGGGCGCCAAGGAGAGCGCCAAGGAGGGCGCCAAGGAGGGCGCCAAGGAGGGCGCCAAAGAGGGCGCCGAGGAGGGCGCCAAGGAGGGCACGTTTCACGTTTACTACACCGATATTGTTATTTTAGAAGAAACGTTAGCTTTACCCGAAAAAACAGCTTGCGCGACGCCAGGTTATGATTGCGAAAAGCGTTGCAGACATAATCTTATTTGCGCATCGTACTACTTCACATGTTTAGGGACACCCGCCTCGACAACTACGTGCCGGCACTTTGGCGCCTACGACCTTTCATCCAACTATTTGAAAACAAAAACGATAGTCGTACCTAAGCACACAATAACAAGTCCGGAATACTACATCCGGTCCGAGGCCGCTTACCATTCTATAATTACATACGATAAGACGGTGGCCCCGGACATCGATTACACGCACCCAATGCGCGTGTGCCTTGAGTTGAGTTCCTGCGCTTTTCTATTACTACGTATACAGCAAGATACAACCGGAACGGTGTTACACCGAGACGCTACCGTGTACTTCTATTCCATCGACAGGCTGTCCTCCCCGACACCCGACACGCAAACTAACAGCAAAAACTACGTAGGACTGTGGGTGAGCCAACCGTTCCGTCCGCTGGCGTTTGCCGACTACCAGGAGCGTCACGAGCGCATGCGCAGGCAGGACTGGGGATACGCGTTAGCGACCGACGGGTTGGTCGACGACTACGCGTATCGCGTCGCTGGCAACCAGGACTCCACCGACGAGGTGCTTTTCCCCGAACACCGAGGCGGGTACATCGACGGCGCCGCTTTCTGGCAGATTGCCAGCTTCTCGTGGGTGCAGAACGCGAAGCACGAGCACTGGCCCGAATCGGCGCCCAGCAATATCGCTTTGCAAGAATACCGTGTTTCCATGGCGGGGTACTACGCGGACATCATGCGACGACCCGATTATTTGTCAAACAAAGATACAACTACGAACGACACTTACTCCGCGCTGTGGAATGCGAAAGGGTTGTCCCTGGCGCTCGGGCAGGTGCAAAACGCGTGCCCGATATGCGGCAGTGTCGCTGTCATCCGATATCGGACACAGGTCCGGATTTGAGAAAAGCATAGGTCCCATATAGGTCCGCGCGGTCCATCATAATACTTCGACAGGTCCCCTATAGGTCCGCGCGGTCCCAAAGAATTCGGTCCCGAAATATAAAAAATGTATGGATCTCGCTAGAACGAGCGTGCTTGCGGACCGAATGTGATATGTGACTTCGCTTATATCTTATAGGAATAAACTAAGCTACATCACAAGTTTAAACTCACGATCGTCGGGGCTTCAGAAGTGAAAATTTACACTTTCGAGAACATATGTAAGAGCATGACAAATCGGTGAAAACTCCGTGGAAATAATATAAATTAGACCTTTCCCATAGGTCCCGCATAGGTCCACACGGTCAGGGCAAGAATCGCCCATTCTGCTCATAGGTCCGATCGGAAACGGGCGACAGGTCCCCAATAGGTCCGAGGCACGATTTGGGGGGTCCGATAGGTCCAGGACCGGTCAATTACGCCTTGACAGCGACACTGATATGCGGTTACGCTCTGCTGGCGGATATGGAAGCGTTTGGGCGGTGGACCCCTGACAGCGATACCGCCGCGGCTTATGAGGTGGTCGGGCCCCGCGTGGTGTTCACCTTGCCCCACAACGTGGAAGATGGCGAATCGCTGTGGGCCGAACTGTCGCAGGTCGGCCGCTCGACCTGTCGCGCTATCAACAACAACACCGTGACGCAGGTGGCCGCTGGCGACGGTCTGAATGCTAATATGCCCGAGTCGTACGTCGACGTGGACCCCGACAACTCCGAGGACGTGAAGTTGATACCGCCCGCGTGGGTCGTGTGCAAAGGCTTCACGGTGTCCGTGCTGACGGATCCCAGCTCGGACGCCACCCCGAGCAGCACGGAAGTGTCCGTTGGTTTCGCACTGGACGCGTTGCGCGCCAAGCACGCCGACGAAACCGATCCTCAGAATATTTATGCACCCGATGCGAGCGACCAGGACGCCGAACGACGCAAACTGGTGTACACTAAATGTCCGACGGAGCGATGGGCTGGCGTCGTGGACGCGTCGTGGGTACATGGGTACGACGTCGCCCCACCACTGGGCACCTGCGACAGCGTCCTGATACTGGCTGACACACCGGTGCCGACAACCAAGTCAACAACCAAGGACAGTTACACCGTGTCCGACGGCATGGACAACAAGTTGGGCGCGACGCACACGAAGCACAACCTGTGCCAGACCGTGCGCGCGAGCGTGGAGAAGGCTTACCACGCGGCGCGCGGACAAAGCTTGACGATGACGGTGAACGACGAGTTTGACCGCACGCACGAAATTTCGAATCGGCTTTGCGCAGACGGCGCATGCCCGGCGAGCGCGTTCACGGCCAAGGCGAACGACGTGCCGACCATAGGTAGCTGCGCGACGCACATGGCTCCTCCGCACCCTCGTTTGTTCGTCAGCGATCACGGTTTCTTGTGGGGGCCAACCGTTAGCAGCGCGGACAACCTGACCAGAATGTCGAGCCACGGCCCAGAACAGGACAGCGTCGGTGTGGATGACCCCTACTACGTCGAGTACGTCGACACCGCGTACTCGGCCACCCTGCCGAAGGGCGCCACGTACGGGACCACGGACGCTGCGCCCCGGTTAAACACTACCGTGACGCGCAGCATACCCAACGCTTTTTTTCCGGGGACGTACAAATTTTCCACTGTGGGGCGAGCTTTAAACGTGAGCGCCACCTCGAACGGCGCGCGCGGCAGGGGCGTTCTGTACGCGTCCCCCGACTCCGCGACCAGCACCAGCTACGAGAAACGGCACGCTCGGTTGCAACGCGCGGTGCTGCCGGTTTTTATGTACGACATGTACGACGTGCACGTCGCGGAGGGTAATGCGCGTCGGCCGTACAAGGGTGATGGGGGCTACAACACGTACCAATATTCGTATGCGACGGCGCGGAGCTGGCGAGGCTTTTCACGCAGCGCGCTGTCGTCCGCGTACGTGGCCGTGGACGGGTGGGCGGATTCGCTGTACGTCTCGTTTGACTTTGACGACGACCCGCAATACGTCGGGCCCTTCAAAAACATCCATCCGGTATACGAGTGCGAATCGACGTGTCAGACTGTGTGGAACGCCACCGCGCAGCGCTACGACGACTTGAAAACCGTCGCTTACGATCGAGTCACGGGTTTGGATGCGGGGTATCGCGGTATGTACGACCACGAGATATACGCACCGCCTCCGCCCCCGCCCAGCGATCTCTACACCGCCAGCTCCGAGTACGAGGCGCTCAAGGGCGCCACGCGCCGCGCGCGCTTGTTCGTGGGCAACGGCGGCAGCATGGCGGAAATGTTGGACCGCGAGGAGGGCGACGTGTTGCAGGATCTCTGCGAGACGTTTGGCGCCCGCGCCGACGACATCAGCGACCGACCCGAGCGATACGACACGTTCAACTGGGAGGTGCGGTACAAGTTCACCTGTCGCGACGTCGCCACCCAGTGCGAAACCCCGAGCGATCTCGTCGACGCGCCTGTGCACGGCCCCTATCGCAACGCCTACCTGGAGGTGCAACGATCCCGGGAGGGCAACGCGCGTGTGAACGCGTATCGCGTGAGCGGGGACCACGCGCACGCGGTGATCGTGACGCCGCCGACCCCGAACGAGCATGTGTGCGCGGAGGGGTCCGAGCTCCGCGTCTATCGCAGCGTCGACGCCGCCGACCACTACGTCGGGATCGAGCCGGCTTCGCTCGCTGGCGATAGCCAAGAGCGGCGAAGATCCTTCTACGACCGCCCCAAAGCCTTTCCCACGGAGCTGCACGATCAAAAATCTACAACGCTAAACCAGCTGTTGACCGAATGTTACAATACTAACGAACGAATGGCGTTTACGTGGAGCGGTCAGGAGATAGCGTCGGGCGGTAACAATAAAGCGGTAAATCGCAGATACGCCGATTTGAACAAGCGTCCTCACGGACCGTGCACCGCACTCAGCCGCGCCAAGGCGGAAACCGCGTCGCACGCGGACGATGCGCTCAAGCGATTGTTGCCCGGGATGACAGCGGCCAGCATCGGCACAAAGATGCGTGGCACGCTGTTCAGTCGTTCCGAGCTGAATTACCTCGATTCAAGTAAAAATTACAGCGTGGACGAGATCGACTCGGCCCTCGGCGTCAGGCCGTTTCTGGCCATGTACAACTACTGGGCTCTTCAGCACGCCTACAACCTGTGGCACGCCGCCGCGGATCACCCGCAGGCACTCGGCTTTTTGGACGACGTACCGCTCGATGCCGGGGACACGTTGCGCTCGTGCGCATTCAGGGGCGACAATCTCACCTACGCCGCCAGGCGTCTGCGCCGCGAGCTTATGACGTATGGCGACGCGCGTTTGGACGCCGTGCTGGGCGACACGGCGTACGCGGACAGCGATCCGGAGGTGACCAACGCGACTCTGGCTCTTCGGCCCCTTTTCGGTTACAAGTCGTTCTCCGCGACGGACGACACCTCGCAGGTGCCAGGGTACGTGGCGGAGCTTTACGCGTCGACCAGCGAAGCGCAGCACGCTGCCGACGGAACGCGCCTGGAGCACGAGTGCTTCGCGGCGGTGACGGAGCGGTACGACGAGGCATCAGACGCGTACACTCTCAAGCCGGCCGACGCGGTCGTTCCGGATGGTGAGACGGTTACGGAGCGACCCAGCGTGAACGTCATGCACCCACCGAACACCTGGAGGATGATCATCTACCAAGGGAAACCGTGCGACGCGACTTTCGACATGCCCCCCGGCGAATGCGAGTACCCACCGGTAACGCAGTTCTACGGGTACGACGGTGGGACCAACAAGCACGTCGCCACGGCTTACAATCTGCACGTTCCTCTCCCGTCGACCGACGCGGCCGCCTCTTCCAGTCGCAGCACCCGCGACGACGACGACGCGTTCCTGCAAATGTGCTTCGACGCGTGCATGGACGCCGAACGGCCCGCGGACAAATTCGAGGACGAGCAGGTGATTTTTAACGTGGAGCGCAACCAGCGTGGCATGTCCGAAGCAGAACGGACTCGGTACGGTCAGCATCACATGCGCAAAGTGCGGGACGTGTACGCGAACCGCGCGTTCCGTTGCACCTCCATGAGCGTGGTGGAGGACGTCATAAACCGGCCGCTGCAGACCGGGGACGTGTATCAGAGCGAGGTGGCGCCGTGGTTGGGTATGTACGTTCCGCGCGACGCAAACTCGGCGAACGGGCAGCAGAAGCGTTTGATGTGCGTGCTCGGCGACGCCACCTTCGCGGACAAGCGCACAAATTATGCGGACTGGATGATGCCGAGCGTGTGGGATCCGGAGACGCGGTACCGTGGTGCGCGGCCTCTGCTGCCGACGCGTGACTCTATCTGCCTACGCCGGTGCTCACTGAGCACCGCGTGCATCCGCGACAGGCACGCACGCGGCGATGGACTCGTTGCAACTATGCGGGCGGCACACGCGCGAGGACACGTGCGAGGCGGAGGTCACCGGCCTTTACAAGATGGCCATATGTTACTGGGACGATGGGTACGAGGCGTGCCTGGGACGGCGCACCGTCAAGGACGAGTACTTCGGCACTCCTTGTCTGTGCGAGATGTGCGCCGCGGGCGTTCACTGCGGAGGCAGCGGTTACTGCACGTGCGGCGCGCCCCCCTATCTAACTTTGGGCCTCGAGTGCGCACCCTCCTACGTGCGCGTGGTGGACGCGGGCGTTACCACCTTCGAGCGCGCGCCCGGCGTGCCCGGTGAGGGCTGCGGCGAGTGCCCCTCGCGAGGCGTCCGCGACCTCGCCTCCACGGGATCGGCGCGGGACGCCGTGTGTTACGTGAGGCAGGCGGAGATGTGCACTCGCGAATATCGCAGTCGCGTCGGGGAGGGGCTGGCGTTGCAGAGCGTGGCCGATTGCCTGGCGGCGCTCAGGGTGATGGGACCCTTTCCGTGCGCGTCCCATTGCGACAAGTCCGTGACCAACGAGGATAATCTGCTCTTCGCTGGGGCGGTGGTCGATCTGCGCGCCTCCGGCAACTTAGACCTGTTCGAGAACGCGAAAATGACGACGTCGGAGGTGCCCGTCACCACGTTGTGCACCTGCGATCTCAACCTGCTGGCCATACTGCAGGAGGCCACGCGCGCCGGCGAGGACGATGCTACAAACGACGTCACCCACGACGCGGAAACCGGTGTGGCTCGCAAGGTGGACGCGCCCCCGCCGCCGCCGGCTGGTTCCACGAGCGCGCGACGCCTGCTCGTCGATGACGACGCCACCGATGGCATAGAGTTCACCGCCTCCGCCATACGGCACGCGCGTAGGACGCTCGTCGCCGGTAGCCCGTGCGTCACGCACCGAGATTGCCACACGCGCGCGGACGCGGTGTGCCAAAACCACATGACGTACAACAACACCGTCACGCTGTGCGCGGGTTGCGCCAGGTCTGTCATGGCCGGCGGCCCCGCGTCGCGGCGTTGCGACGCTGTCTACAAGGTGTGTGTATGCGGTGCGCCGAACCAGGCGGACGATCTGGCGCCGGCCAGCGCCGTCTTCGGGGCACCGCAGGAGTCGCGGTTTCAGTACGTGATGGACGCGCAACTCTGGCCGGGCGACACTCAGTGCGACCACCTGATGCGCGCGCTGTCCACGCGCCCGCCGTCTACCACCCTGCGCGGTTTGGACGACGTCGAGGCGAGTCTTGCGTGGCACTGCGTCCGGATGCGTTTTTACGGGATGGAGCTCGCGTCCGCGTTGGACATGCCCAGTCTACCGGCGGACGTTTTTTATAATACGATGCGACCCATCGATCTAGCGCGGAGCGTCGCGTGGGGCGTCTATCTTATGACTTTCTCGCTCCCCGAAAACGCCACGCTCCCCGCGGAAGTGGCGTTGTACGACGCGCACGGCCTCGACGCTGAGATGATCGTGCGCGTGCGAACCGGGTTGGTGGACCCCATGCGCGCCATGTGGCACGGGGAGGTCGCTTATCTGAAAAACTTCACGTTCGCCGTGCCCGATGGCGCCATCAGCGTGACCGCGTTGAAAGCGATGAACGGTTCTGTCGAGGTGATCACCGGCGCTCTGAACCTTACCCGGGCAATACACGAGCACGTCGCCTCGAAGCATCCACGCATCGCGGAGTTCGACTTCACCGCGGCGTTCAACACGGCGCACTCCGCGATAGCGGCCGGCATCCGCGCCGTGCACAGCCGCTGGTTTAATCGGAGCCGCGTGTACGGCGATGCCGACTACGCGCATTTTTTTAAAAAGCAGTACCCGCTTGTCGGGGCGCATCCTTTAAAGGCGATGCCCGGAGCGGTCCAGTCCCCGGTGACCGGTGATTTGGCGGTGGCGACGCACGGACCGGACCGACACGCGCCGGCGAGCAGACGCCTAACGCAGTACCTGAACTCCACGAGCGGTACCGGCACGCTGTACACCCACTCCCGAACGGCCGATTGCGCAATAACGAATCGCGTCATGGACGGGGTCGGTGACGTCGTCACGTACGCGTCCCGTTACTACGGCGTGCAGGACGATCTGACCGAATCGAAACGCAATCACACGTTTCAGCACAGCGTTTGCGCGTTGCTTCGTGCGGCCAACTTTCTTCCGCTCCCAACGGCCGCGACGCGGCTGGCGCGATCGTGTCATACCGATCCGACGGGCAACCTGCGCGCCTTGGACGGACGATCCCCGTATCAGCTCGCCGTGGCTGAGCTCAAACACGCGAGCACTTGGGTGGACACGGCCTTATCCGGCAACAGCGAGAACCGCGCCATCGAGGATTTGACGCGAACCACGGTGCGCGGTGTGAAGGCGCGCGATGCCGAGAGGTGCGATGAACAGACGGCGACACGCATGATTCTGTGCTACGGTGAGAGCCTGCTCCGCAACTTTTTCCCGACGTTCGCATTCGACACGGACGTGACCGACTTTTTCGTGAACAACATTTTTCAGCAGAATAACGATTCCACCGCGGACGACGACGTCAGGTCCATCAACAACTTATCCTTTTACGACACGGACTTTATCGGGGTGTACTACGTGAACGACCTCGGTATCGGGTTGCACTCCGAGCATTTGGCGCAAACCGACGCGGTGAGATTTCACATGCGCGACGTACGAAGACCGCTGGGCAATTGGCCGTCCGATACCGCCGTTCAAACGAACGAGTGGGCGCGATGGTACGCGCGGTGGGCCGAAAAAGGCTACGCGGACGTCGCCGGCGTGTCCACGGTGGTCGTGCAGGATCGTAACGATCGAACATACGTCGATTTCAACTTCTATCCGTACCGACAGATCGAGCCGAACCAAACGTACTGGGCAAACGATCTGGCCGCGCGCGGTGGGTTTGTGCCGGCGCAGATCTTCGCGGCGGCGTGCGAATTGCGCGATAACGACCCCACCGCCAAGTTCGACGAGCGCACACTCTGCAACCGCACCTACTACGGCGCGGACGCACTCGGTGCGTGGGCCAGTCTGGGTTACGGTAGCCGTTCCTCGGGTTACTGGTTCAAGGACGAAGTGGATTTCACTGGCGACCTGCGCAACAGCGCGAGATACCGGCGGCTAGCGCAGCTTGTGGCAAATTTGGATTATCCCGACCCGCCGCATCGTCTGCGGCACGATAGCGCCGATTCCACCATACTACGGTACGACGACTACGCGTCCGACTACTACGAGAGCGCGTCGGTACGCTCCAGGGCCTACGTGTGCACGTGTCCCGACCGGTATTCGTCGACCGTCGCCGATCAGGACAGGTGCCTCGCTGAGCGCAGCTGCGCCGCCGTGCGCGCGAACGCCACCCACGCCTTCGTGTACGATCACGGCGTGTGGTGGGATTGTCGCGGCGCGCGCGCGCTATTTCCCTCGGACGAGTGGCATCGGCGCGCGTGCCACCCGGTGTATCATCGCAACATCGACACCTTGGCCTCCAATCGCCCATTCCGCGCAGTTCACGCGGCCGAGCGCAGCGATCGCAGCGCTGGTACGTGCGAGCAACGCGGCATTCTGGATTGCGGACACCGTCGCTTCGACTGGCCGATCCTTCCGACGGCGATCTTCAACGCGCTGATCGGTGTTGCGATCGGCGCTCCGGTGATTTACGTGGGCGGTTCCTCGAGCGCCCCGTACGTGGCCACCGTGGACGCCCTGCTGGTTGTGCACGCCACGCTGCAGACCACCTACGAATGGCAGTTGGACTGCTACCCAGCCCTGCCCACCTGTCTCATGGACGACATCGCCACGGACGTCGAGACGTACCTCCTACCCGATCACATCGCTTGGCCGGAGACGTGGGCGAAGCGCGATCCGGTCAGCGGCCGGTTGCACGACAACATCGATTGCGCTTCCGATCCGTACGGCTTTGTGGACGGCTTAAGAAACGCGGTCTACATCTGGGAGCGCGAGCATCCGGACTCGCTCGAAAGCTTTCGCACGCGCAAAAGCACCAGGTGGATCGCCAAGATCTTCACCAGCTACGCGCACTACTACGACGGCCTACACGATATGAACGAGCGCGCGCGCCATCGCATGGACGCCTGCCACGACCGTACCGTGCTGAATTACGTCCCCGCGGGTATGCTCGTGGGCGGTCTGGTCGTGGCGACAGCGTACGCCATCGTCGCGGGTTTGCTCCTGACAGTCAATTTCATGGCGGTGTACTCGGAGCTGCGGCAGGTCATGGAGTACGCGCTGATCGTCAACGAAAACCGGGTGTACGCGCGCACGTTGCAGGATGCTCAACGGGACGTGGAATTCAAAATGGATTAACGCACGCGCGTTTCGTAGCCATTACGGATAGTCACCTAAGCCGAGCGCGTGACCATCGCCCATCTTTCATGGACGTCGCGTCGACCGTGATAGGATTGGTGGTGGTGGTGGTGAAAGCTGTCGTGTTATACTTGTACTGACCGATGTTTACAAATCTGCTAGGTCGTACAACCTTTCTATACTTCCAACTCGCGTAGTTTGAGGGCATCGAACGTCGGTGAGGAGCAACACCTTCGATCAGCGAAAAAGCGGTTGAAAATGAACTTCGTATAACCTCGACACGGTTCTCTTTCGCGAGTACTCCAGCATTCCGTGTGACCAGGCCGTCGAAGTAATCCCACACCACTTAAGCTTTGGGAAACGTTCGTGTTACGAAACATGGGACCATATTCCAACCCGATTCCATTTCCCGGATCGGTACAATCTCTCAGAAAACGTTCGCCGCGCGGTTTCCAGTGCGTCAAGTATAATGATCTAGGGAGCGCAAAAAACTGATCTGAAATGTGTGCGTCAAACTTAATTGCGCTGAATATCGTGCTCGAAGATTCCTGTATAAGCCGCCGAAAAGAAAGTGTCTTTTTGAATATCAGAATGTCTGGGCGACTTCTTATAAACATGTCGTGTGTTATACCATGTTTAACCTCGTATCTCTCGACCGTGCGGAAGCAACTATCGATTGAGACAAATTGCATAAAAGATCTAGAGGTATTTAGACGTGTATGGGGCGATTTTGCATGGCACGACGAACACACGCTCGTGCTACTGCACGTGTTGTTGTCAGTGACGGTAACAGCTACCGGCTTGACAAGTTCGAAGCAATCATCCAAGGCCGTTGGGGAGCAGGATGTGCAATCGTACTGTGACGTCGGGGGGCCGCCTTTGTCCAAATCGGTGTGGGACAGTCGCAGAAACGTGTTTATTCGTAATTCTGGGCCTTGTACATTCAGCAAATTCTCGTATATGCCTGTATAGATTTGCTCCGTTAAAAATGTACGAATGGAACCAACCACGCACAGCGCCAAGTATCGCATAATCGATACACGAACCATTACGCCATGCACTGCCATATATATATATATTGCTTTGCTCTTCGCACTTTTTTGCGTACACGTTGAGATACGCGCGCGCGAGGTGTGTGTGTACTCGTGAGAGAATCGATATTTTAAACACAACTAGCGATACAGTCTCGCGCGTCAACTCGGCTGCGGACGAGACGCCGTATCGTCGTCGTCGTCGTCGTCGTCGTACGAGCAATGCGTGCGTCGCTCGAATGGTATGCGACGCACGCTCGTACGACAAGCTCAAATCGACGGCGTACCACGCCGCTAATCCCCTCTGTCGGTCTTCATACTCGTCCATTACTACGTTCTACGTTTCGTCTTGCACGTGTTCCCTACACGTTGGACATGTAAGGCCTCCACCAAAAAAATGGCGGCCTATACACCCGAGAATATACGCGTGTCCGCAAGCCAGTTTGGATGCGCCGAATCGCGTGCCCACGGATCCTTTGAAAAGAAACTCGAGACAAGACACACGGAACAAGCTTCGCGCTTTTCGGTATTAATCACGTCGTTTCTTTTGTTGCAATGCAGTGGGTCCTCAGGAGAAGAGCATATTGCGTTTTGCGCGTGCGTAATATAAGGCATACATACCGACATCTCTGTGTGCTTTTGTACGCCGCGCGTCACGCGCGGAGGTGTATTTATAAACCGTCGTTAGGCATAAAGGTTTTTCAAAATGACCTGGCCCTACGGTAGACCTTCACACAGTAAATGTGGCAGTACTTGTGCAACACTCGGTGATAATTACCAGGGTCTGAAACATATATTTCATATTCTCCATGTACGGTCCATCTTTTCGGTGCAACAAGCTTACAATATATTAGCCGTGGTCATATAAAGGAATTCCGGTCCAATTATTTAGGCAATAATACATCGGTTTGTGATTGAGATAAGACTCGCCGACGACGATCCGCGTTAACTGGGTGACGAACTGACCAAAGTACGCGCTTACTGCGGGACGTGCTGTCGGAAGAATGCGCTTACCGCATAACTCACCGACCTTAACACGCAAAAACCGAAAACCTAACCGGCTAGGGGACGCATTTGCCTAAAAACGCAGCGCCTAGAAAACGCACGTTCTGTGTAACGCATTGACCACGAGACGCATCGACTGCGGGACGAACTTACTGCATAACGCACCGACCTCGAGACGCATTAACTGATAAACAAACTGACCGAGGGACGCGTTCACTGGGAGACGAACGCAACTGCGTAATGCACCGACTATGAGACGCATACACCGAGGGACAAACTTGGTACGGTGGGTGAAGTGTGTCAAAATAACGTTCGCACGTTTAATGGTGTTGAAATATATCATAGGTATTTTACGGAAGCAACCGTCACATTATTAAATACAAAGCCAGGGAGCTGCGAGACTTCTTGGGATCGGTCGTCTTTGTCTGTAAGAATGACGAGATTACCGGTCGACGACTCGCGGGGCACAAACAGCTTGCCCGATGTTGACGCACAATATGACCTGAGTCGCGCTACGTGAACAATATGCTCGATGCGGTTGCTCGGTACGTGTTTAATATGCCTTTGTTACGTGCGTCCGTTCATTACTCCACCCGCATATGTACCACCGGGCATCTAGCACCTGTAATCTAGTCGCTATAAATCTACTGTTGCAAATTCGTTTGCAGGCGCAACTGCTGTGCGTTTAGCAGCGGCAGGTCATCAAATGACCTCTGTATGTCGCGGCGTGCTTCCTCCGTGCTGGCACGTGCGAGCTTCAATGTCAGGCGCTCATGCACCCCTTGCAGCAGGTCCTCAGGAATGGGCTCTTCATCCCAGTTGCCACCCGGGTGCTCAAAGAACCGATTGCACTGAGGACAACGGCGGGCGGTGCGCCTTTGGTGTTGCATGATCCGCTGGTAGCACTCCCAGCAGAGGCCAGCCCGGCAGCCGTTAAGCCGGAGCCTTCGTCTGGGGGGGGGTGTAAACCACACCCCGCTCAATCTGGTCGTTGTCAGCATCCTCAGGGTTGTAGGACGAAGCGCACACCGAGCAGAACCAGTTGGCGTGCCCGCAGAGGGGCAGATCGCTAGGCACTGGATCAGGGCGGTTTGCGCGCATAACATACTCCCGAAACATGGGGAGGGCGAGGATGGAGGTGTTGAGGTGCCTCCCGGTCACGGGCTCCCACGTTGTGGTGTGCGTGTGCCACAGCACCTGTACGTGCAATTCCCGCGGCTGACCTCTTTCTGCAATGGCTTGCACTGCAAGTACTTCTTCCTCGGGTCCCAACTGCAGAGCACGGTGCAAGAAGCCGCCTTTTTCAGACGGGGAAAGCAGGCGCAGGTGGTCCGAGCGTAAAGTTTGAATGAACAACACACCAACAACTACTTTCGCGACAAGGCACCGTCAGTGCACGCGGCGCGTGGCTGAGGAGTTAAGTGCACATAAAACCACTGCAGGCATCAAATTGGTCCTTCTTCGGAACTGCAGTGCCGTTTTATCCGCTAAAACCTTAAACTGTAAGATTCACTCACTACGACGCTCTCAAGACATCCTAACGGAAAGGTTCCTGCACCTATTGCATACTTCAATATGCAGGAAAACAGTACAACCGGGAGCTTGGCACCTTTCACCAACACATGTATTCATCGCGTAGGTAACAGTAAAAATACGTAGCGTGTTTGCAAAAAGAATAACAAATTACGGGCGTGGCGTTAACACCTCGGTGGGTCGGCTCTTCTTAGGCGCTGGTCCGGCAGCCCCGCTGCCGTGTGCACGTTTATCCTGCCGACGCCGCTTGTGGTAAGGGCACACCAGACAGCAAATATACGAATGCCCGAAGCTAATAAAAAGCGTAAAGAAGACGTTTAGGCGTGCTCTGTGGTTGGGTCTATTCAGCCTCACAACTGCGCACGCCTAGTTTGCTGCGTGCAATCTGACGGAAGCAACCGCGCAACATAATTGAGAAGACTACTCACCATGGCGTACGGTCTTGGACCGTTTATTACAACAAAGCGCGCTGGACAACGGAACGCCGACCAGCGTTAATTACAATTTTTGTTTAGTTCGTGTTGAACGCTATTGGCTACCAAAAATTTTAGGTTTCACACCATTGACAATATCGAGTTGGCCTAATATATGCACCATATAATGTTATCTCCATTCCTTGGCTAGGGTGCGGAGCCAAGGAGGGCGCCAAGGAGGGCGCCAAAGAGGGCGCCGAGGAGGGCGCCAAGGGGGGCGCCAAGGAGGGCGCCAAGGAGGGCGCCAAGGGGGGCGCCAAGGAGGGCGCCAAGGAGGGCGCCAAGGAGGGCGCCAAGGAGGCGCCGATCTATGTTGATGATAAAAGAGGCATAAAAGTTGGGGATCGGATTGGGTAGGCAAACCTTGCGGCCGGAAAGGAGAGAATGGTTGTATTCCTTTTGGTAATGTTCACGGTGTTCATCGGCTTCCTTTCGAATGGCATGGCGAAGGGTAAGCTGGCCGGCGATCAAGAGTGGACGAGCAGGGGCGGCATTTGGATCAGCCGTCGGCGGGGGCGCTTCGGTCAATGACGTGGCCAGAAAAGTGGCAGGGGCGCGGCAGTACTCGTACTCGAACGGAGTGATGCCGGTGGGCCGGTAGAGCTGCTTATTCTTGATGTCGAGGGCCATTTGGATGGCATCAACATGAGAAATATTTGGATCTTGGCTGAGCAAGGAGCGCATGATACCGAGGAAGGCTTTGTGGGCGCACTCGATGATACCATTCTGATTTGGTTTTCCGGGCTCGATGAGAACATTATCCACGCGGAGATGAGCGCATAATATCTGTGATATGAACATGAAATGGAGATTAGGGAAACATTGGAAGTATGTGGCTAGAGGATGCGAGCTGCCGCCATGTCTGCCTGATACGAATTTTGGTATGCTATAATAGCACCCAGATCCCATCCGTGAGCGGCGCATGCAGCGATGGGATCACACGTCTGGAGTTTGATGAGCCAGTTGTGACCTCCAACCTTGGGAGCAGGTTGGTGGGCAGGGCGCCTATGAGAGATATGCTTATAAGGCGTCGGTGGTGTGGGCCGGGGAGCGCTAGCTAGGTGGACTGCCGGTGTGGGCCCATAGAGCACCGGGTAGGTGGATGGACTGCCGGTGTGTGGGCCTAAGGAGCACTGACTGGCTGAAGTGCCGGTGTGTGCCCAGGGAGTGCTGACTGGTAGCACTGCCGGTGTGAGCCCATGGAGCGTTGGCTGGCTAGATGGACTGCCGGTGTGTGGGTGAGGGCGAGAGCACTGGCTTGTTATGATGGGAGTGGAAGGGGAATGGATGGAAGGGTGTCGATCGGAATGACGGTTGGGTGGGGTGAGGTTGTGGTTTTCCTGTGGAAGAAAGCACACCTGGATTATTTCGGCGGTGAAAGCGCGTCCGTTATCACATCTTATGTGAGTGGGTGGGTCTTTGCCGCTCCAAGCAGTCAGGAGGCACTGAGCGACAACATAGGCCTGCTGAAAGAACAGGCACGAGGTTCATAAAGAGAAGTGTCAGGAAAGTGTATGGTTATTGGGTTGAAAGCGCTACAGACAGAAGCGCTAATGTATGTAATACATACAGTGAAGGGTGGGTAGGCAAAATACAAATGGAGTGGAGACATACCTTCTCTGTGTCAGCCAGCCAACCATTTTGCAGGCCGCTTTCACGCCAAATGCCATGGACCGCAGCTAGGTTGCCTTCATTGAAAGGAGTACAATCGATGGAGTACTCACGATAGGTGTCGGTAGTCTGGATGGCCTTAATGACTTTTGGTGCTGGTGGGAGGTTGCTCAAGGCGCAATGAAGGCACAAGCGGATGACAGGTAGAATAGCTTTGGGAGGGATGTTCCCCAAGTGGTGTGCACGGAAGGTGAAGGCCAAGTTGTCGCGCCGGCGACAGCCCAGGAGCAGATGGCCGGACATGATAACCCACTCGTGCTCGTGGGGGGGGGCACCAAGAGTATCCAGTCGGGAGAAGCGTCATCCTCGGTGGCAGCATTACGTCTGGCCAAAGGACGCGCCTGTGTGCGGAAGGAAATTCCAGAATTCACTTATCTGCGCACATCCAAACGCACAAAGGGCGTGGGGGATACACAAGGCAAGATAACGGAGTGCTGAATGCTGCAATGCGCAGCAATGAAGGCGGGTACCCAACCCGGGTATCCATATGAGGAGGCAGGGCAAATTCGAAAATTCCAAAAGTCACAATTGACGTGATAGGTAGAAAGGTGCACACCTGGTGCAAAAAGTCGAACATGAGAGCCCAGTCCTTAGCCGCTGCCTCCCTGGCAATTTGTTGTTGAGCGTGGTTTGGTTCCAAGACCGTGATGTCACACGAACGAAGTCGCCCGCCACCCCACAGGGAGTGTGGAACGAGCCTGCGATGAGTGAAATAGAAGAGCGTGCGTAAGGCCTTCGGAATTGATATGAAAGGGGGAAATTGCGGAAGAATAGTGTAGATACGGAGATATGCGGAAGTTATACCTTCGAGGCGTGGGTGCTTGGCGCTGCTCTTCACAAAAGGAGCGGAGGGCTTCATACGTTTTGTCGTCAAGGACACCCCATTGGTTACCCTTGTATTTGTGGTTGACCATTTTGGTTGGCGATCACTGTAACAAACCTGAAGTTGGTGAAGGTGTAGACGTGCTTAAACGTTTTGAGCGACGTGGAGGGGCAGCGGTATGTGTTTTGATATTAGAACGAGCCTGCGCAACAAAAGCACCGAAAAGGAGGGGTTATGCAAGAAGTGTCTCAATGAAACTAGTATAGCACTGTGTGTGGGTTAGGGAAAAGGGACCTACAACATAAAAAGTGCAAGAGTGGAAATACCTTCGGAAGCTGCGGAGTGGAAAAGAATGAAGGCGAGCCAATAGGTAAAAGAAACCGTTGGCTTTGCTCGGGAAGTAGGCTAAACTCGCGAGTCAAGCAAGTGAAGCAAGCACACACGCGTTTGTCTTCCTTAAAAAATGCAGATATGGCTTGTTGTCCAGGCAGGGGCTTAAGTTTCTTCGTGACTGGCATACGAAGTGAAACCGGAGTCGCCTGGAAGGTTTGGTGTCGGAGGTATCTTGATGCTAGCCCCTTCGATATTTCTCAACTCTATCAGCCGGATCGCAAGCAAAGCGTACGCACCACGCAACTCAGGATGCAACCTGTCTAAACGCACACCTTCGTTATACAAGTCCTTCAAACTTCGTCGCCGACGCTTTAACAATGGTTTGATCGGTGCAATTTGGGATAAAATTTTGTTTCCTCTTTCATGTTGAGCTTGGCTTACCATGAGAGAAATTTCGAATTTGAAAAATGTGCTCACAAACACATATCTGCTGTATATCTATGCACGAACGGGAACAGCTGTTGCTCGATGAACCTTTCGCCTTCCTTTTGCAAGTGAAGCAAGCACACACGCGTTTGTCCAGGAGGGTCTTTTAGACTTCTCCTTCGCTTGCGTTTGAATTATCGGTAGATTTCTAATCCGTAGCAAAGCGTTCGATTTGACTCAGTCCGTGGGGTCTCGTTCGATCATTTTAATTTTCGATTATATCCACGTCACCGGTCTATCGTCGGGATCTGTCGTATATATCGGACGCACGTAACACACTTGGGGTACCGAATGGTGTGTCGTGCGTTGATTTCACGTTCGCAGAGCCTCACTAATTGGATGTGAAAAAGTCCGGGGAGTGATTGTTGTCACTCGACTGCGTCGTGAGTCTCGGTGGCGCTGGCGTTACTGTACTGCTCGGTATTAGTCGCCACATTCGCCAACGCCATCGTCATTCCAACATGAACATCACCGGGTCGATCGTGGGCGTTGAAAATAGTATATATATTTATTTACGACGGTCACGAATGTATGTGGGAGCTGAAGAGCCCCCGGTTTCGTCGGATGCAAGGAAAGAACGATATGCATCTAGGCTACAGTATATATATATATATGTGGGATAAGTCTACATCGGGGGCCGAAATTTCATTTAAATCCACATCGGGGGTGACAACCATTTTAATCCACATCGAGGGGCCGACACCAAACTTCATTTTAATCCACATCCGGGATGGAGACACTTCATTTAATCCACATCCCGAGAGCGGAGACACTTCATTTTTAATCCACATCGGTATACATGTCACTTTAATCTACATCGGGGGCGGCATCTCATTTTTAATCTACATCGAAAGGGCGAAATCTCATTTCAATCCACATCGGGTGTAGACATCTCATTTCAATCCACATCGGGGGTATGCAGTACATTCAACGTAAGGATGTAATGTAAACGAAACATAACTGTGCAAATCCAACCGGTAGATATATAAATCATATCGCGATGAAACTCCAAGAAACATTATTTTGCAAATCCAACCAGTAGATATGCTCATCGTAATACGAGTTGCATATCTACCGGTTGAATTTGCGTAGTTATGTTTCATTTACATTATATCGTTGCGTGTGTCTTCTGTCTACTCATGCTATGAAATGTCAACCCCCGAT
>LGRX02004336.1:45580-65369 GCA_001247695.2 Cymbomonas tetramitiformis
GATTAGAGAGTTAAAATTTCAGGGAGCTCGAAAAAATTATTATTTCTATTATAAAATAATCGCAGTACTACTTATATTATAAACTAAACCCTTTTCTATTCTAAAATAGGAATATTTCGCCGTGCTTGTGGTACCCACGATGCATGGCCGTGTGTCGTTGATCACAACGGTCTGTGAGTGTTGATTTGAACTGGCATTTCCTGCTAGCACTAGCAGACTAAGCTTTAGCAAGGGCTATACCGTGCGCGAAATTACATCATTGGCAATAATATAACAATGCTATGTTACACATATGAAGAGGCAGCAGAAACTTCTACATATATGTTACATATATATAAAAATATAATTTCGAAATCGAGCCGCTCGTTAAGCGGTAAATTAAATGAAACGGATCTCCTACTTTGGGCATATTGGATTACTGAAGGTCCCACTTACGGAACCCTGTTTAGTAGTCCGGAATTGAAGTGGGACTTCGTTATTGAACGAAGTCGGATCCACGGTTTCATCCCGAAATTCACCATCTTAATGGACGCATCGATACCTTTCAAATCGTGATACCCCGCACACCCACAAGTCGCATCTGATTCACTTCTGACACAACCCGTACAACAGTTTCCGGAAGCTTCCGAAACCGGTTTCGTTTAGTTCCAAACCCAATATAGGGTTACGAAACAGTTCAATAACGTGGGACCTTTCAAAATTCAACCACAGGTCCTGAGTAAAACTCGATATGATACCTGATGGACCGCATCCGGCCCGCCGCCGGCAAAGGTCGATTCGGTACGTTTGGTTCGAGCGACCTGAATTTGCCAACGAGTGGAAAGGTCGGGCGTCACAATTAGTCAAAGACCACACCGGTTGTCGAGGGCTGTCTGAAAGTCTCAAATCAGAGGTGCGGCATGTATCGATTTAATTCCAAGTGATACATGCATTTCCTCTTTTCCAATACTCGCGGAAAGCGTAAGTAATAGTTTTTATGCGGAAACCATTGCCGCCGCAATATGCGAATAATGACGCGGAACAGCGGGTTGCACGAACAATGCTACGATACAATACACGGGACCTATGGCTGGGTGTCAGCAAAGGTCTCGATCCGAAAACCCTGTTTCGTAACGCAGAGTCGCTTATTTTGAAAATAATCGAAACCGTCTTTGGAGGTTGCCGAAAGTCCCCCCCCTCCCGTTATATAACTTAGAAAATGGTTCAATGGACACAACGAAAGCTGTTAGATTACACCTCCTATGCCAAACCGATTCACCCACTTTCGAAACATTCAGAAACTGATTTTTGGTTACCGAAACAGGTCAGGACAGGAATAAAGTGGGATCGTCTGCCTGACGCCCAACCGTATACGTAGGTCCAGAGTACATTTGAGCGTTATTTACGTTATGCTAATGCGCAAATGAACTAAATGCGAAATTGCACATATGTAAATATATGGAAATAATATATGGCGAGGTACTAATTGCACAATCACTTCGTGCACACATAGAAATCTTAAGAAGAAATCAGATTACACGAGGGAACGAGATAGATTGGCGAGCGATGTCTGAGGGAGGTGTCAAAATTGGGAGCTTGATGGCGAGAGTATGATGTGGAGACAGGTGGCAAGGAGGGCGATGCTATATAGCAGAATAATGGGAGTGTTTTGCGAACGGGGTGTCTTAGGTTGTTTACACATCCGATGTTGCATGTCCTTTGCCTCGTACTTTGTCGGGCTTTCCACACTTTCCCTATTAGCATTCTTTTTCATATTGACAGAGCATCTCGTCCATACTAGGACGTCTGGATTCACAATTTATTCCCGAGTCGAACGCGCTCCTTTATGTGTTGTTATTCTTGGTGGACAATGATTTATCTCAAGGCATCAACCGTCAGCCGTACTGCATCGCTCACTACCAATCCAATGGAATATTTCAAGTGATGCATCAACAGGAAATTGTTGCAGCCAAACACACGAAATTCTGTTAATCTCAACCACCTTTGATCTACACGTGGTGCACCAACAATCATGGTGCGCACAACTAATGTCTTTCCAATCCACTCAAACGACACAGTGTGTTCGTAACCACTTCTGTCAGCACGATCGATGGAGTGTTTGGATACATAAGAGATTACCCCGGCTGGAAACTGGACCTCACAAGAAGCGGCCACTTATAACAGACAACCCAAATGCGCCCTATGTTCAAACAGCGCAGCGTCAGCCGTCCATCCACCTGTCAGAGCTGGAGCTCGGCAGAATATTTCTGCAAGACATCAGGAATGTCTTTTGACATGGCTGTCTCCAAGTCTTTCATTTTCCTGTCGCTCCATTTCTCAAACGTGTTGAAATCGCGTCCCTCCAATTTCTGTACTAGCTCATCTGGAAGAGGGAAATCGGCCACTGGGAGGTTGTGCTCCAGACGGACCTGCATGCCGCCCCAGCAGCTCCTGTGATGATGGTGTGCGGAGTCACTTACGGACCGGAAACGGAACCCTTACTTGTCGGGGGACTAACTCTGAGCATTAAGCGCTGCACGTCAGAAATTGACGGACGTGCATCGCCAAATTGCTGCGCTGCAGCAGGGAAACAAATTTGCGTTTCTGATATTGGAGCATAATAGTACTGTCTGCATTGGGTGTTGAAGCACCGAAATGAAAACAGGTTTCCAGAGTGCCGATCTCCACGGAGTGGCACAGGAGGGCTACATACAGGGTGTGGCCTTGACTCGTAGATGATTATCCACGGCCCCCTTTAACCCAGATTCCAGCTACGTCTCCACCTCACCTTGTTCATCTCTTCTCGGATATTTTTAATCAATTCTTTTTGCCGTTCTTGGGAGCCCCACATCTTGGGCATCTCCTTCTTCAAATGAGCAATAAGACACGAGTGAACCTACCCCTCCCTCCGGCCCTCCCCCACGACTGCACCCCGTCACCACATCTTGGGCATCTCCTTCTTCAAATGAGCCATAAGACACGAGTGAACCTACCCCTCTCTCCGGTCATCCCCCGCGACTGCACCCGGTCACCACAAATGCACTTGGTACCATTCATATGAACTTAGCTAGGCCCCAAAGCATGTTCACTGCTGGTGCAAGAACGGCCAACTATCGTTGCGCGCCCTGCTCTCACTCAGGCACTGCAAACAGCATACGCCCCCTGTCTAGCTCTAGCAGGTCAGTAGATGATCTGCTCACAGCCGCCAATGAACTGCGCCTCAAGCGAGGTACAAGTCGAATTCGGCTATCGTGTGAGGCCGAGCAGAAACAGGCTTCTTTTTCACCATCGAGCCTCACCTTGACACGTTTGATGCGTTTGAGCAGCTCATCCACCTTGCGCTGGGTGGCATAGCGCGGGATCTCCGTCAGGTCCTTGTAAAAGTCCGCCATTTCGCTCTCCAACAAGCCTTGCATGTCACACGATGCCCTGCTCCATGCACGCGTCAAGTCAACTTCCAATCGCAATCGAGCATTCCACCCAAAACCCTGCAGACAGGATCTCCCCAAACAGCTATGCCATGCAAGCCGTCAAGAGGTAGGCCATGCAGAGGGTAAAATTAGGCTTTGTGCGAACGGCAGGTCCGGACGAGAGGGGTGATGTGCACAAGCCTGCAGAACCAGCCTGCACACAGGGATGCTACAGCTGTGAGTGTGGGCCTGCAACACCAGCCTGCTGGCACGCCACACTGCGGCTGCGAACCTACAACTTGTTAACCCTGTTGTGAAATGAGAGCGGGGTGTTGGCGAGCCACCTCATGGGAGTGTCCCAGAAAGATCCTGGGTACACCCGCACAGCTTCCGGACTTCTGATCACGCGCGATAGCGACCACATCAGGGCACCGTGGACCTTTATGAATTGCTGATTGGAGAGCTGATCCGCTTTGTTCAATACTACGCGCAACTTGTTTCCGTGATCCGTCAGCGAGACCAGAACTTCCTGAAGTGGACACCGACACCAGCTGTCTCAAGAGTGCTTGCGTACGGATAGCGGTCGAAGCAGTAGTGCGCATCCCAATTGCTGATGCCTTAGGAACATTTGCAGAAGAGCAGGGCGGTGGGGTACGGACGTCTCAGAAGCATGCCAGCCTCTTACCGCATACAGGTGTGCCTAAGAAGTGTGTCATATCGCATACACGCGCGCCTCAATTGTGTGACATACTCCTAGAGCAAATGTGGGCGCTTCAGAGGTGGCGTTACATGCGCCTACATATGGCCGCCTTCGGAATGTGAGCAGCACCTTGAACTCATCTGAGACGTCAAGCTTGTTCGCGTCAAAGAACAGCAGGATGCGATCTGCACGCTGCGCAAACCAGCCAATCACCTCGTTGAAGTCATATTGACGATTCACGCGTTGTTTTTCTCCGGCGAGGATCCCTGGTGTGTCCACAAAAGTGATGTCTTCCAAAATCTTAGCCCGCACCTGTGCACAGCAAGCAGGGGTGTGAGCTTGTGAAAACTTCAGACGCCATGGCAAGGTCCACAGCATGCTGACGCTCAGCTTACCTCGGAACCCTCGAACCTCGATAAGAATCCAGTCCCGAATCTTTCAAGGCCGCGGTAAGGCAACTTCGGCGACACGCTCAGCACGTTTCCTGAGAAACAAAAATACAGTCAGAGAAAACTTCGAAGCTAATAAAGCAGCTACGCCAAGCCTCAGGATTTGGCTATGGCGACAACGCACCCGGGGTGGTCCGCTCGACGTCCCCGTAGTGAATAGCGATCACTCGATCGGTAGTTGGTTCAGGCCCTATGTTCAGGCCTGGGAAATCTTTTCCAATCATGTGACGAATGAAAGAGGTTTTCCCCACACTGTATTGACCCAACAAGAGCACCATAGGTTTCGCTTCGAAATCCGCGTCGCTCCAGTGAGGGCTGTAAAACTGATCGTACTTGTGTTTTTGCTCAACAGGTAATATTTTCTCTTTGTAAATCGTTTGCATCTTGACCATCAACTCGCTGAAGTCATTCTTCTTGCCAGTGAAATTTGGGTTTGGCTTCCTGACATCAGGCGCAGGCGTCACCTCGGCAGGGGTTGTCTCTCCAGGCGTTTCAAACGGATTTGGTGATGGTGTTTCGAATGGATTGCTCATGCTCGTGTGTCCAGGTCACAAGGGTCAACAGTTGTTTCGCGTCAAAGATGGGGTGGATTACAGTCAGCAGCCAAATGTAAATTCTGCGAAATTCTGCAAAACACTGAAATCTTTTGCGACTCCCAATGGTCACGAGACTTGATCGGCCGTGTGTTACGCTCTCATCAGACTTTGCTCTCGAATTTTGTTCTCGATTGTAACGAGGCTTCAGGCTACTAACGACTTATTAGCGAGCAAGTTTTTGATAAAATTGAATCAAGCGAAGGTTCAAGTAATCAAGTAGGGACAGGACGGCTGATGACACATGATGACTGCATGTCACGGCTGCCTCTATCGCGTGAGCGGACAGCGACACAGTGACCGCAATGAACGTCGCCGGCAGCAGACGGTGAACACATCGCATTGCCGCTGCCGATGCCGTTGCGTGACTGCTTACCGTTACTCCATACGACTCGTTCTTCGTTGACCCATCCCAATCCGCAATTGCATCGTAAAATTCTTCAGCTCCGCAATTTCTTCAACGTTCCTCCGCCTCATGGGGCGAACGGTGTTGTGACTGTTGTGACACACCCAGGGATTTCCAAAGTGCTCGGCTACTTTTATTTTTCTGTTCGCTTATCATAATGTGTAAACTTACGATACTATGTGTGCGCAGGTAATGTCGCAGGTATCCGATGGCGAGGAGGGACGCGCGCTCTTGAGATGTGGAAGTCGAGGTTGGCGTATGCCAACCTTGCTTGGGATGAAACCCAACCATATCGAACTTATCGTACATATTTCACGTTTGCATCCTTGGCATCTATGCAAAGTTTGAGGAGCATTGAGTGGGCATAAGTCTTAGGTTGTTTTGGTTTTTGGTTCATGGCGCATTCGTGACCTCTTGGGGTGTGGAAGTCGAGGTTGGTTTAAACCAATTTTGCTTGGGATGAAACCCAACCACATCGAACTTATCTCATAGGTACATTTTTCTCAATGAACCTGTTCACGGGAAGCCCAATCTTGCCCACCCCACTGTAAGGGGGGGGCACCGTGGGCCTCCTGTTTGTCACCCCTCAGCCTGAGATGTCACCAGTGTCCGTTGTCACGGTTGTCAGCGTGCTATCAAACACTCACCTAAGTATTTTATATCATCTTAGTATCCGAGAACACCCGCCCCTGCGAGACTGTTCTGCACACACGCATTCGAGCATATATATCGACATATATATATATCTCACTTCTTGTCAGGTTATCGGCCACCACTTGTGGGTGTTCGTTGATTGCTTTGGATCCCTGGAGGGCACGTCGAAACTCCTTGTAACCGCCGCACGTCGCCGGCAACTGACGCACGTCGCCGTCAGCAACTACATCTCGACCTCGGCCACCGTTGAAGATCGCGGCCGCGTTCAAAATTTTATCACCAAACCGTTGACAATTTGGGCTACAGTTGTGCCCCGTTGTTTTTACGCATTTCCGACCATTCCCAACTACGTGCCCTACACTCTGGACAGCAGCGCCCGAACTGTGGCAAAACTGGCTTACCGCACGTTATTTTTGACCTCACCGCCGTTTTCCTCGTCGAATTTCACCCCAATTTGGCTTTTACATCGCCCGATTTGGTTAATTTTACGAAGAGTTGCGTTTTAGACACGCACCCAAACGCGCCCTCGCCTTTCTGGACAGCAGAACCGCTCCTGCAGGACAACTGGCTTGCCGCACGACTTGTTTGACGTCACCGGCGTCTTCCTCGTCAGAATCTACTCCAATTTGACCCATTCATCGCTGGATTTGGTTCATTTTTCAGAAAGTTATGTCTTCGCTTGGGAACCCTAACTTCGCGTTCGCGGAATTCTCCAGCCAGCGGTCAGCCACCATGTCCGCTGACCGCCAGAATGCGCGCATGCCAACTGTTCATTCGGCGTTTGCATCTTTTCGAGTCCATCGACGGCATCCGGCACCTGGCTATGGTCTGGTGGTGTCTGGTGGTGCTTATGCACCAGACACCAACATCGAGTCTATCGCCTTCGCCAATGACGACAACTCTGAGCACGACGAGTTGCGTCCGCAGCATCCTCCGCTCTCTGCTCCACCCTTCGTGCCCCTTGGCCACTGTGTGGTGGTGTGCGGTGGTGTTACAACACCAACCCCACCGATTCTCCCCTCTGCTTGCGCGCTCATTGGCGGCAGAGTGGGGGCTCGCCGCATTTTTCACCTTCCACCCCCCTGCCCCCTCTTCGTTGACGCATCCGCCCTGGTGGTGCCAGGCCGCTTTTGGCTTTGGCACGTCGCACTGGCGTTGGTTGAACGTTGTAGGGGTGAGTATTGCCTCACTGGCGCTTGACGCATGCGATCGAGGGTGACGCCGCCGCCAGCGAGATTCCGACAACAAAGCACAGCTCAGCATTGACCCTTCTCCATGCCTGCACGGTGTGTGATGATCCTCGAGGGAACTGAGCTCTTTAGATTCACCTAGCAACAGACTTTTGGACATCTTGGGATGGCAAATGCCGGATTGCTCGAGCCAGTTTGGCTCCTAGACCCTGCAGTGCTCCTGCCTCCTTGCCTGGTGACACCTCAACCCCACGGGGTGAGGTGGTGTCACGGGAAGCCCAATCTTGCCCACCCCACTGTAAGGGGGGGCACCGTGGGCCTCCTGTCTGTCACCCCTCAGCCTGAGATGTCACCAGTGTCCGTTGTCACGGTTGTCAGCGTGCTATAAAACACTCACCTAAGTATTTTATATCATCTTAGTATCCGAGAACACCCGCCCCTGCGAGACTGTTCTGCACACACGCATTCGAGCATATATATCGACATATATATATCTCACTTCTTGTCACCTGTAAGGTTTGAGCCTCAAACGGTTAGGACAAGTTCGTAGGCTGATTTTGTTTTCCTTGATGTATTACGACCCCAAAAAACAAAATCAGCCATCTCCTTAACGTTCTCGAAAGCCCTTCAAACTTGTAAGATATATTACTTAACTACGATAGGCACGATAAGATAATCCGATGTGGTTGGGTTTCATCCCAAGCAAGGTTGGTTATAAACCAACCTCGACTTCCACACCCCAAGAGGTCACGAATGCGCCATGAACCAAAAACCAAAACAGCCTAAGACTTATGCCCACTCAATGCTCCTCAAACTTTGCATAGATGCCAAGGATGCAAACGTGAAATATGTATATCTTAATACGATACGTTCGATATGGTTGGGTTTCATCCCAAGCAAGGTTGGCATACGCCAACCTCGACTTCCACATCTCAAGAGCGCGCGTCCCTCCTCGCCATCGGATACCTGCGACATTACCTGCGCACACAAAGTATCGTAAGTTTACACATTATGATAAGCGAACAGAAAAATAAAAGTAGCCGAGCACTTTGGAAATCCATGCGTGTATCACAACAATCACAGCACCGTTCGCCCCATGAGGCGGAGGAACGTTGAAGAAATTGCGTAGCACATCATCATTATGACACTGCCGCGACCGGACGCGAAACTTGTCATGGAAGCAGTCATTAACTGTGGATTTCGCAGGCATTTTCATAACGTCAGGCACCTCACGGAAAATAGCTGGATATATTGCTAGAAATAAGATTGAGTGATGTCCTTTGATAAAATTCTGTCAAACATGTATATTTGTGCCTGTGAAGAGTCGTGAAGTTTGTGGTGGAGTGTACGCGGCAATATTCGCAGTATCGCGCTGTGCTTTGTCAGGTTTGTATTGCTTCTGCGCTTTTGTGTACTCGCGGAAAAACACACCGCTCCAAATTAAAGTCACTAGAACTGTCCGATCTTCTTTTAAACCTTCAAGAACGGGTTTTCGAAAAGACGTATGTTTTTCGAATTGCTTGTTTTTGCGAGCAGGTAAAGAATGAAATGCTTTCTTAAACCGCAGTCGAGTTTTCGCTTGGTGTCGCTGTTTCGGGTTTTCAACATTTCCGGCGAAGAGAGGCGATGGAACTCCCCGAGCTCCAAGTTCTATTTGAAACTGATATGTTGAGCTATTTTAGTCTTTGTCACAGGAACATCCGAACCGCTATGAAGACGATCATAGACGTTTGGGATCATTTTCCAGCTTTCGCGCCTGCTTGCTGAGTGTGTCAGGTACGCAGCTAATCCGCAGGTTTTCTCGTTGTTATTTTCTTTTTGTACCTTCACTGACTATTTTGTTACAAAATATGGTGGGTTCATGGGACGTTTGGTGGAGAAAAGGAGTTTTGTTTAGTTTCACGGCCTTTATCTTTTGGAGCCGTGTTTGCCTGGGAACAGATACGTCAAAACCGTTGCCAACACTCCCGACGTGGAGGTGATGCGCGCCCAAACCCTCACGCTTGTGTGTGGGAACAAATTCCCAGTATGTAAGGCAGTCTTGTGGCTGTTTAAGTTGCCTTGATCTGACATGCTCGTTGGCTATTGCAGTGATACCCCGTGCGGATGTTCAGCAGGCAAGGCATGCGAGTTTCCTACCCTTTCGTAGTCTTGGGTGTCTCGTGATATTGTTTTGGGCTGTTTCATTGTATAGCCCTTGAGCATGGGCCTGTCCTTAAGCACTTGTCGCTGTCTCAAGACCGACCCAATAGTTGGCTCAGGATTTCGAGAAAGCCACGCAACTGACCGAACCGTATTGGCGTGGTAGTCTCGATGTATGGCGTACGCCACCGAGCTTGGGCCTGGTCCCAACCACGTCTCGCTTTCTCGAGTCTTGAGCAAAGTGAACAATAACTACTTTGCTCACTTTTCTCACGACTCGAGAAAGCTTTCCGACGGAGCTGTAGGGGTGCAGGAATGCAGCTCCGTTGGAATCCATCATCTCCTGGCAGCATCCAGCATTCAGAGCTGAAAGCTCTTTCGGCAATTCCGTCATAACAGAATCTTGCAAACGTTTGAAACTTTTTAGGGCCGATATTTCTTGCACATAGCAATAGCTTCGATTGTGCTTTTTCTAAGCATACTCTCGAATATCGACATTCAAGTGAACTCGTTTTAGGGTTTTGCTGCAATGCAGGGTACGAGCTGGGGCTGAATATGTAGACTAGAGTATGCATCTACGCAGCACGTACAGTTTGATATTGCATCTCATATTGCATGTGAAGTGTTTTGAAAGCAAACATATTATGTTCTTTCTATCTATCAAAATATTGGTTTCACGCGTTCGCGAACCTGCAGCGCTATCATATGCAAACGCATGCCTGTGATAGTGCAACCCATCAATCCGCGTTGACATCTTGCGCACAAGATCCACATGTAGATTAGAGACACCCGGCATTTAAAGCATTATCTAGTTTTGGTGATCCGTTTGTTATGGGTTGGTATTAACTAGGTGAAATATCTCCCAGGTATGATTCTACATACCTTGATCGTTCGGATACCCAAGGGGAAGCTGATAGATAGGTTTGTAACGCCTTGTGGCTATCCCCATGCCATATGTCAGAAATCTGAAGACTCTTGCTACCACTAGCATGCACTAAAATGAAAAGTTCATTCCCCGCCCGTATTGATCACGGCTTGCGTGGAACGATGACGGGGATCGGAACTTGTAACCATCAGAGTCCAACATATGCACAATGGTGGTAAGACAACCCTAATCGCGTGATAATGCATTTAAAAAATGGTGAGGATAACTTTCGTAGAGATGCAGCGCGCCGTGGTAGCTCAAAGCTAATATAAACTAAAGGATACGGATGGTATCATGAGTCACATATGGATAATTGCAACGAGGTATGTGCCATTAACATATACCCTATCAATATGAGTAGTATATGTCTATGTTAGGGCTTTGTAGCGCCCTAAATATCGAGAATCGCAAAAAATAAAATTGACCATCGGTTTGCCCGACATCGAAATAGGTCGAGAGAAGTTTGACAACGATACAATTGGTTCATTTTCATCGGAAATAAAAACCCAAACCCTTCGTGTCCGCTTTTTAGGCATTTCGTGGCGATGTGTAGCTGAAGACTTTTACGATGCAATTGCGGATTGGGATGGGTCAACGAAGAACGAGTGTCACTGTAACAGTAAGCAGTCACGCAACGGCATCGGCAGCGGCAATGGTGTCCGCGATGTCGATGTGTTCACCGTCTGCTGCCGGCGACGTTCATTGCGGTCACTGTGTCGCTGTCTCTCACGCGATAGACGCAGCCGTGACATGCAGTCATCATGTGTCATCAGAAAAGTTAGACGAGCTCCCAGCGCCCGTACCCTGTCCCAATCAAGTATTATACCGTACGGTAGTGTAGTATAAACGTGTCACTGAGTACGTTAACTAGAAACTACTGATCTATATACTAGAGATTTTATTCGTATTGTAACCAGAACACTCAGATCGAATTGACCGCATCGAACGATCGAAAGGCGGTTCTGAACTCCGCATAACTTCCAAACTAGCGCTAGCGGCTCATGGCACTTTTTTGTGTATAATTTCTGTTCCAGCCCATGCAGGCGCGGCGCGGGCGACGTTGATGACAAGTGTCACCAACTTTTGATTATAAAGATTATAAATTGACATAATATCTTATTATTTATATCATCCGTAGCCCGTAACGCTATATAAAACGTCACACTGACCGTCAAGCTAGAAGCTTTTGCAGCTTTTACAATGCCATCTGCTTTATGTAAAAGATTCGACCGCGACCGCGACATGCTATGACAGAAAACCTTGCATTCCATCATCGATCGGCATCATCATCATTGAGAGCGCGGTGAGCAGAGGCGTATGTGTCAGGGTGACACAGTGACACAGTATTGTAGCATCGAGACCGACGTGGCAGTAAATTCGCCAGGTGTGATGTGACATGGAATTGCAATTATATCAATTTAAAAGAAAATACTATTTCTAAGCTTTTGCAAGGTTTACTGAATTGCAAAAGCTTTGCAAAAGCTGCAAACTGACAATTGTGGACATTTATGATTTGCATTAGGAATATTTTCTTGGTTATACGGTATACCATATGGTATACGATTATGGTTATACGGTAGGGAGACACGTGCAGTGCCTTTAGGTCGATGATCACCCATCCAGATATCCACCGCTTTTCTCACAAGAAATAATTAGTTCATCTTGTTCCATTGATTTTATCCTTCACAACATTTCATGCGTTTGTGAATGATAAACCGCACCCTCCATAGTCCATACGCGACTCTGCATCGATGGTCAGTGCTCCTCGTATCACGATTCTTCCCCCACACTTAACACTACTACACGTCCGTTCAAACCTGGCATTGAGACATTCACCGTGCACAATGCACCTTATTCACCGTTCTCGTAAATTTGAGCAGCAAGGCTTCGGCAGTCTCTCCTGGTCCCTGAAAGTCACACAATCTTATCCACCATGTCAGTCCATGTTTGCATGCCCTCCAAAATAATATGTGCTGCTCATGATGGCCAAGCTTGGGCTGCATATGCATGGCCAAGTTCTGCTGTTGTTCTCTGATTTTTGCAAACTTCGTTCCTGCTGAGGCGCTTCTGCATCCAGAGCATCCACAGGTGGATTCACAATCATTGACATGGTCTGAAAATCTCCTGTGTGCGCACTGCGCCGCTTTGGAGTACCCCCGCTTGTGCTTAGATTGCCAGGTCCTTTCAGAGTTCCCCATGTGTCCAACTTTGTGAGGCGGAAAACCAAGTACCAATTAGCCAATCAGCTCATATGTCTCCCATTGACTGCGCCAAGACTTGCAGGCATGGCGCAGTGGGTGGCACGCCAAAACGGAAGATGTCTGGTAAGCTGCAGGAAGCCAGCAGGGCACACAACAGAGAATGCGGGCGGTCAAGTGAGGGCATACCGTAATGCCATCTAGGTAGGGCAGCAAATCTGCCGATTCCCACCGTGCGCGTATCCTGCAACCCGGGATGTTTGCCAAGTCAGCTTCGTCGCACATGATCTCGCACTGTTCAGCGCGAGGCCCATACGGCGCAGCACGAGGCGAGCTCAGGGCATGCCATCGGTGGGGACGTACTTGAAGAGATGAGCGAAGCGCTCTTTCGGCTGCCGAGGCAATGCTGAGGCACGCAATGACTTTACATGGGTCTCCAAAGCCCCCTTCTCCATCACAGCCTGCAAGCGCTACGCATGCAATCCTCGCATCCGTTGACATACATCGTCGCCGAATCCCCGTCTCAGAAAAGCCGTACTTGCCCAGAAGCTTAAACAACTAAGCCATCGTCTTAACAGAGCCTTCTTCTACATCATCAGTATGCCTGCCCCTGGGATGCAGTAGGCGTACACTTGCAATCTATGGTAGGACTACGAGTTACCTGCCTCTGCCTCAAGCAGCCCGTCCGATGCATGCAAGATGCACTGGTCGAGCACCTTCGCCTCAAGCAGCCCGCGGCTGATGCATGCATCGAGCGACTCCACCCTAAATATCTGGGCTGATGCACAGAAAACAGCAGGCGTCCTGCGACAGTCATGATGCCGCCTCTTGCCAGATACTGATACTTTCTGTTCTTGTGCCAGCTGTCTGAACGAAGGAAGAGAGATGAGGGCGGGAGCTGTGTGCCACGCAACGCCGCACCTCGCCACGCAGCATGTCCTTGGTTGGCGTCACAGAGGTGGGGGTATCCTGGCGGCCTCACCGCGCGGCCGGCAAACACGTTAGTCGCCGTGCAGAATGGCCAGCATGTCTGTCTCACTGCTGAGCGTGCCGTGCTGCAGGGCAGTTGCTGCCCTCAAACGCGTGGCTTAGGTGTCCTCGGCATTCCCGTGAAATTGAAAAACTGGCTAGAGTATGGTTCGGCACAGAGGCTCGGGAGTCACCACCCACATCTTCTGTACCACCTGCCTTAGTATTCCTGCCGATGCGGCGAGATAGCGGCAAGCGGCGTCGCATGCCTCATGATGGGGCGAACCTTCACTGAACAAAAGAACACGAGTCGAGCAAAGCGTGCAGCGTCCACCCCACGGAGCAGATTCTCAGACGCACTCGCAATACGCGGGGTGTTGAGAAAGGCTCCTGCATCGGCGAAGGGGAGCGGTACCTGGCGCCAGGCGCTCATGAAATCATCCCAGCGCCACTTGTCCTGCTTGTGCAACAGCTTCCGGGCGAGCTGCACACACACCTGCGAAGGCCTCGCATTCCCGTGACCTCCTTGCGCTCTGTGCCAGGTTTCAAGGTTGCGAGACAAGCGCCGCTCACAGGCTGCCTGCCGGCGCGCATGGCTTGGGGGCTTCGCAGACATTCATCGCACCTCCTCTGAGCAGGTGCCCGCGCGCATGGCTTGGGGGCTTCGCAGACATTCATCGCACCTCTTCTGATCAGGTGCCCGCGCGCATGGCTTTGGGGAGAAGCCGCAGACATTCATCGCACCTCTTCTGATCAGGTGCCAGCGCATGGCAGAGCCGCGAACATTCGGCCACCTCTTCTGATCAGGTGCCCAGCGCATGGCTTGAAACTTCGCGGGAATTCATCGCCTGCCTCTTCTGATCAGGTGCCCGGCATGGCAGGGAGCCGCAGACATTCATCGCACCTCTTCTGATCAGGTGCCACATGCGCATGGCTTGGGGAGCTTCGCAGACATTCATCGCACCTCTTCGATCAGGTGCCCGCGCGCATGGCTTAGGGGGCTTCGCAGGCATTCTTCGCACCTCTTCTGATCAGGTGCCAGCAGCGCATGGCCCAGGGGCTCGCAGACATTCGCCAGCACCTCTTCTGATCAGGTGCCCATGTGGCTTGGGGGCTTCGCAGACATTCCGCCCGCTCTTCTGATCAGGTGCCGCGGCGCATGGCTTGGGAGAAGCCCGCAGACATTCATGCTCTTACAGTCAGGTGCCCGCGCGCATGGCTTGGGGGCTTCGCAGGCATTCATCGCACCTCTTCTGATCAGGTGCCCGCGCGCATGGCTTGGGGGCTTCGCAGACATTCATCGCACCTCTTCTGATCAGGTGCCCGCGCGCATGGCTTGGGGGCTTCGCAGACATTCATCGCACCTCTTCTGATCAGGTGGCGCCGCACAACCTCCGCCCACATCCGCAGGATGCCCATGGTAAGCGCAAAGCCCCTGAGAAGATGGACCGTGGTGTATACACGTGGCCGGGTGGTGCGTAACGACCCTAGGGCTAGCGGCCTGGCTCGGGCCCATTCTGCGTGTGACTGATAGCTACCGGCGGACACGGCAGTGGTTGCTGGAGCACACCTTGTCCTCATCAAGTGAAAAGAGCTCCTCCTCTGCAGCAACCGGTGAGGAGCCGGGTGCCAGGCCGGCTCCGGCACCTTGTTGGGAGCGCGCACTGCACACGCGGAGGCAATGCAGCACCAATCTGCGGTCGTAGCCGTCCGCCTCCAGCGATGCAGCCACACGCTGCGCAGGGATCGCGGCTAATGGCCAATCGCGCTCGATCTGCGTCGTCCCGCGCCATCCCGCTCGGCACCTCCAGGTTACGCAATGCCGCCATTGATGCAGAGCGACCCGCTCGGCACCCCCAGGTTGCGCCATGCCGCCATTGATGCGGAGCGACCCGCTCGGCACCCCGAGGTTGCGCCATGCCGCCATTGATGCAGAGCGACCCGCTCGGAGACGGAGAGCCTTCGCTTGCGAAATCTCTTCCAGCCGGTGCTCGGAATCCCGAAATTTGGCCTCGCTATACCATGCACCTCAGGATGCGGGCTTGGGGTCAACCGCCGACAAGGCGCAAAGCCTGGCTTTCCGCTTGTCCTCACTGCTCTAATCGGCCACCAAGGAAATGGATTCTTCTCGCAGCATATTCACAGGGAAAGTTGGGTGTGGTACAACAATGCTCGGAGGGGAGAACGGTTCCGGAGGTCCTACACTCCTTCTATGCTCATAATACAGTGCACCGTGTACGCTATATCGTCGATCCGGGGTTGACAATATCGTGGACAGTGTCATCGAATATGAATATTTTGTACAAATTTCACTAATTTCAAGCTGCACGCTAGGAAACCTGAGAGCCATAGGCGCAGGGAGTTCTACGGACCGCTGCGCACAGGATCATGTCGAGAATGTTCCAAAAGTATGGCTCGTCCACGACTCTCCACCTTCCATCCAGCTCCACAGCATTCAGGTCGTGCAACGCATCGCGGAGCTCTGTCTCACTCGCCTGCGAGAATCGAGCGGGCCGGTGGAATGTAAGTCTTCAATTGACATTTACAATGGCTCATTCCCAGTAAGCATTTAAATTCAGCCCTCATACCTCGTGCATTTCTCATGTGCAGTCACGGGCGGTAATAACCCTTACACCTCCTGTGTTTGTGATGTGCAGTAACCTGTGGCAACAACATTCACACCTCCTGTGTTTCCAATGTGCGGTCACGGGGGTAACAACCCTAGCGCCTCATGCATTTCTGATCTGAAGTCCCGAGGGGAAATGACCCTACATATTCGTGTGTTCCTTAGGTGCAATCGCAGATGGTGACAACCCTAACACCTTGAATCGATACGGGTGGGCAATCACGAGTGGCATCAACCCTACCGCCCCTATCCCCCTGTCTGTATGTTCATAGGTGCACTAACGCAGGTGGTAACATCCCCTAAGTCTCA
Source organism: Cymbomonas tetramitiformis (assembly GCA_001247695.2). NCBI lineage: Eukaryota > Viridiplantae > Chlorophyta > Pyramimonadophyceae > Pyramimonadales > Pyramimonadaceae > Cymbomonas > Cymbomonas tetramitiformis. Next base: position 62,131 of record LGRX02004336.1, read on the forward strand.
GAAGTGTGGATGCGAGCCGTGAGAGGGGCTCGCAGAAGCGTGACAGGTGTCATCTGCTTGAAAGGCTTCAAAGGCGTGAAACGTGCCATAAGAGTGTGAGGTGTTACAAGACTGCAAGGTTTCATATGAGTGGCAGGTGTCATAAGAGCGCAAGGTGTCATATGAGTGGCAGGTGTCATATGAGCGCAAGGTTTCATGACAGTGCCAGGTTTCATAAGAGTGGCAAGTGTATGAGAGTGCAAGCGAGTGCAAGCTGTCAATAAGAGTGCACGTTTCATGCGAGTGCCAGGTGTCATATGAGTGGCAGGTGTCATAAGAGCGCAAGGTTTCGTATGAGTGGCAGGTGTCATAAGAGCGCAAGGTTTCGTATGAGTGGCAGGTGGCATATGGTGGCAGGTGTCATAAGAGCGCAAGGTTTCGTGTATGAGTGCCAGGTGTCATAAGAGCGCAAGGTTTCGTATGAGTGCCAGGTGTCATATGAGTGCCAGGTGTCATATGAGTGCCAGGTGTCATGAGAGCGCAAGGTTTCGTATGAGTGCCAGGTGTCATAAGAGCGCAAGGTGTCATAAGAGCGCAAGGTTTCGTATGAGTGCCAGGTGTCATAAGAGCTCAAGGTGTCATAAGAAGCAAGGTTTCGTATGAGTGCCAGGTGTCATATGAGCGCAAGGTTTCGTATGAGTGCCAGGTGTCATATGAGTGGCAGGTGTCATAAGAGTACACGTTTCATGACAGTGAAAGGTTTCATGTGAGGGGCAGGTGACTGAGAGTACAAGGTGTCATGAGAGTGCAAGGTTTCATGAGAGTGCACGTTCGATGACAGTGCTAGGCGCCATAACGGTGCACGGAAGTGCCATGTGTCATATGAGTACGACAAAATATTGCCAAGCGCCATAAGAGTACAATATAAGAGCGCCTTGTGTCGCGAGAGAGTTTCAAGGAAGAAAAAGTTTCAAAAGGGGTTCTGGCCGTTGCGTGAGGCTTGGCAAGGTGCTTGCACAAGGGTGAAATCGACCAATCCGAGAGCTAACCAGGGGGTGAATGCATCGGAGACTGTAGATCACTTATGAATGCTTGTAAAAGGGTGAAATCGACCAATCCGAGAGCTAACCAGGGGGTGAATGCATCGGAGACTGTGAATCAGTTATGAATGCTTGCACAAGGGTGAAATCGACCAATCCGAGAGCTAACCAGGGGTGAATGCATCGGAACTATAAATCAGTTATGAATGCTTGTACATCGACCCAATTAACCAGGGGTGAATGCATTGCCATCAGTTATGGATAGCATGGGTGAAATCGACCAATCCGAGAGCTAACCAGGGGGTGAATGCATCGGAAACTGTAGATCAGTTATGAATGCTTGCACAAGAGCACTGGGCAGCGTTCCTTGAGCAATGCAAGGAACGTGGCTGGAACGCTGCACTCCGTTGTACGAGGGTTTACCTGGACCCGAAAATTCAACTCCTCGAAAGTATACCCTTTCGGCGGCGCCACCATCCCGTCGAGCTCCATGGCCTCATCCACAAGACCAAGGGCTTCCTTTTCAGTGAGAGGGCACTGCTGAAGGAGCTCGATGAGTAGCGTCAGCTGGGGAGATATGTGCACCATCTGCGTGCACGACGCCCGTTGAATTAGATTCACAGAGTATATCCCGTTTGAAACTGCGTGCGCAGTGTATGCGCTTGTTATCAAAACCGCTGAAGATCAGCGCCTGCTTCATGAGCGTCATCGAAATCGTTCCGCTCGGAAATGTATACCTCGTGTGTTCACTCGTATGGGTAACTATCAAAACCGCGAATGCAGACTGGAGCGCTGGAATGTCTCTGGTGGAGTGGAGTGGGCGCATTTCAGGAAGCTAAACGCTGGAGAAAGGAAGCGAGTTAATCGATGCGCGGCAAACAAGGTCGCTCAGCTAGCATAAATCGTTTTTTCGGCCTTTCCATCTGCTCAACCTGGTCAAGCAGTGGCCTGTATGACAACGTGTCGGTGGGGCAAGAAAGTATGGAGCACAAGCTTCAGGCACCTCCATGTGTGTGCTGACGCTTGTGGTCGCTACAAGTTGTTGGCCGCAGTCCAATTCGTCCATAATTTTTCGCTGACTCATCAATCCAGGCTCTTGGCCTTGAGATTTCACACCGAGGTGTGTGATGCCATTCAATGCGGGCGCCGCCTCGTCACCAGAAGTACCGTGCTCCTGTGCCCGTGGTAGAAACACGCATCCATCAATCCGAGTTGGGCTATGGTATGGCCCTTAATATAGCTACCTGAGTGTCCGCGCTTCCTGCAGATGTTGCGCGTGATAGCAGCAAAAACGTGCAGAAGCGATTTGGAGAACTGACACTCTTCCCAAGGTACCTTAGGCGGGACCAGCAGAATTGTATTTGAGTTGTCTACTGACTTGAGTTGATAGGTTTTGCGCTCGGTGCATAACACCGCTTCATCTCTCATGCCTCCTTTGATAACTACCCTGCACGTATCATCAACCAAAAAACGTATCAGAAGAGAACTTTTAAACAGGTAGTCGTTGCAGTATGTACGAAGTACGGTCACATGCTCCCAGCAGTGGCAGAACCGACGAAAACGCTGTGTTGCACACAAGTTGACGTCTTGGCAGAGCATCGGAGAGGATATATATTGTACCTATTGCCAACGATCTCGTCAAGCATGTTTTCATCAACTTCCAAGAGCTTCACCTGATTCAGACCGAAGTCGGGTCCATATACCAGTTTTGAGCTCTGACCTGGTTGAAGAGTGATGGGCCAGCTGGAGCTCACAGCAGACATGGTTTCCAACGAAGTTTGTTATGTAATGTGAAGAGGGGAATATGCACCCGTAAAGTGTGTTCAAGTTTTGGAATGTTTATCGAAACGGGGAAGGATCGAAAAACGGAGACACAAAATACGTTAGCTACTTCAGGCGGCGAACTCGCCCAGTGATATTGACACGTGAATCGAGCGGAGTGGGGAGCACGTCTGCTAGTGTGAGATCTGGAATACCAAATAAATCATAAAACTTTGGTGCACAGCACCGCACTAAGTTTATGGAATTGAACGAGTTCGCTCGCTAAGTCGGTGCAGTTTTGATTAGCGCTCGCTCTCGCTCTCGTCTGCTGTTCAGCTGTTCAAGCTCGAAGCTGTTAACCTGTGAGTAGTGTACAATGATTCAAATGGTAATGAAGGGGCGAGGACAGTTCATAATTAACTCCAGTGGCCCAGACAGGATCCGCGTAATAGAACAACT
>LGRX02004336.1:66057-82707 GCA_001247695.2 Cymbomonas tetramitiformis
GTGGCGTTCCGGAGTGGTCTAGGAGGGTGTGACTTGAGACTTGGTCTAAAAATGGAAAGTTCCGAAACACCACATGTCATTTCAAAAAAGCTCTTCTATAAACGAGTTGGGAGTCCAATCAGGGCCTGCGGCGGTGCGTACTTTACTTGCAGCGGCACTTCGAATCTCTAATTATAGAATTGGCCGCCTTGCACACTTACACTAAACACGCACGAGACGCAAGTATTCCCCTTTTACGCAACGCGAAACGGTGCTTTGAACGGATTAGGTTAAAATTAGGCTGTAATTTTGTTAGAATTGGGTTAGGATTAGCTTAGCATCGAGAACAGTACGTGCCATTCACGACTGGGAGCTTCTTCAACCGACCGTTCACACCTTCTAGAGATATATAGGGTTGCTTTCCATATAGAACACATAGATCCGCCCGTTCCGATCACGGGTCAACCCCCGCCATCGGAACATGCTGCGCCCAAATGAACTTACCTTGCGCACTGTTTGCGAGGAAGACAGATACGCTGTCCGGCTAAGCTCGCTAGGAATCAAACTGATCATGCTATAACTTGTGTCTGGCCGAAGCTTTATGCTCTCGGAAACCCAGACAGTGAAACGATGACTGTACTATTGTACTGTACTACTTTACAGTACAATGCTAGGATGTCACGGACACGAGACGGAAGCAGGGTCAGGCTAGGGGCTAGTCAGAGCCCATAATAACTAAGCCTAAACCCGAAGTCCAGCACACCACCCGTGGGTGTGACTACCTAGCAAGGCAGGTACAGGATATACAGCCACGTGATAACAAACAAACACCTACGTGCAACTCGGTGGAAACCGATCACTTCTAGCTGGGTGCCGGGGTCTTGACCCGGTCATCCCACTACTGGGCTAAAGCTAATCAAGCTGCCAGGACGATTGAAAAGCAACTCATCCACTTTGAAGCTGGTCAGCAGAGCTGAGTTCAGCGGTCGGGATGTAAATACAGAATAATCCCGAAGTGAATTGCAGACTGTCCTGCTGAAATCGAGCACCACCAGGCCCAAGTGGGCAAGGCGGTTCCACAGCAGAAAGTAAATCAACTGAAGAGCTTAATTGAGCAGGATCCCACGGCGGTTGAAGCATTGAAGAAAGAGATAAAAGAACTCGATCATCTGGCGGCCAATCACGGATGCCCGTAGCACCAAGCGGTGAAACCGAAGCAAAGAGATCTCCGGTAGACCGATGGACAGTGGCTCCGGGCTCAACCAGGCCCCTGTCACCACCGCCCACGGCAACCAGAGATGCCGTAGCACTGGCTAGTAGAGAGCAACAGAGCATCGAGGACATTAATGCACACCGGAGAAAACTCGGCGGAGCTCGTGGACGGCACATCGGAGCTGCTAGTGGCGATGCCCCCCCGTCAGAGTCATGCTCAAGAGTGCCGAAGGAGCCAAAAGTCACTTGCTGCCCGCCGTCAGAGTCATTGTCAGAGCCTCGGTCGTTGTCAGAGACTTCAGAGCCAATGTCAGAAGCCGCAATCCTCACTCATGCCAGCAAACAGCGGAGCCGGTGCAGAGTCGCCAAGCTGGAGTGATGGGACAGAGCCAGGCAAGCCGAGAGAGCCAGGGACAGCCACTGGTGGGTCATGAGCCGTAGGCACACCACCAGCCACGAGTGCAGAAGGATCCCGAACCGCAGGCGGTGGCGGAATCGAGCCCCGTGCACCCGAGTGGAATGTGGCCAGACCAAACTGAGCCATGCCGTCACCGTCAGCTGCCGCATCCTGAGCGGAAGCCGCCGCATCCTGAAAGTGTCTCAGAGATGTGGGCTCAGCCGGCACAAAGGAATGCGCCGACAGCTCGACCACCTCCGGGCGACCCTCCATCGTGCAGAGTGACTCGAAGGCGTGCTCATCCCCCGCGTCATAGAAACGCTGGAAACGAACAGCCAGGCAGTCAGTCTCGTAGTCTTCAACTGCACCACAATAGTGGGCAGAGTGAAGACCGCCGTTGGGGCATTCAGCATGCCAGTGCTTCAAACCACTTTGTGCACACACCGCATTCTTGCAGTGGGGCACGAAGGCACCACTCTTCTTGTCAAATGAGACAGGAGGAGCGGTGCCAAGTGGCCGAACACCAGGACGATGATGCTTAGCAGCAGAGCGGGGAAGGTGCTTGCCCGCAGGCGGTGGCCCTTCCCGCTTCTGCCGCTTCAGGTCACGAATGTCCTGTTGCATGCGCTCCAGCTGCTTCTGCAGACTGGACAACGCCGCAGCCAGGTCAGACGCGCCATCGCCGAACGACAGAGCAGAGACAGGGGCGTCAGAGACCTTCAGGCCGTGGCGGAACTGCTCCCGCACACGAGCCTGAATAGTCAGGAGAGACACGCCCTGCCGCTGGTCAGCTCGAGCCAGAGAATTAGCCAAATCACGGTACAGCCACGAATCGCCGAGAGCCTTTAGAAACTGCCGTTTCACCGCGTCCTCTGGCAAGTTGTGGGAACGCTGAACGTCCCTCAACAGGCCATTGAACTCGCGGATGCCACGGTCAGGATCTTTGCTGCTGGGGATGCGAACCGCCAGCAGCAACTCAAAAGAGTCAAAGGGTTCCGAACGCTCCTGGAGCATGCGCACCACCTCAAGGGCAGCGCGCTTGCCATCTCCTGGAACGTCGGACCCAGAGGCCTCAAGCCAGTCACGGGCAGGCGAGCCAGGGCGAGCCAGAAATATCAGAGCCGAAAGCAGTAATTCATTGGCCTCATGCCTAGCCTCAACTGCCATGTCAGTCAAGTCAAACAGGGGAGCAAACGCCGATGATTGAAGCACAAACTGCGTGCGGAGCTCATGCATCAATTGTGAAAAATGTCCACTGCGTCTGCCTCTGTCCCTGCAAAGCGCTCCGATTTGTCGCCTAGAATTTTAGTGGCAACGGTCTTGGCCACCTTTCTGTCGAAATTTTCCCGAGCAAGCCGCTGACATTATTCAAGAACCTCTTTCGCAGCTGCAGTGGTCGGAGCTGGCAGCTGCGGCGTGTGCGGTGTCGCAGCGTGCTGTGCACCAACGTCATCAAAAATCGTTTCTAACCTACGGACGCGAGACCGCGTCACTCTATTCGCTGTGGTAACCATGATGGAGAGACAGGGGAGAAGGCTGAGCTAAACAGGGAGATGGTGTAAGAACGCTTACGGCGGCCAAATGTTCCGTAGAAGCCTCAGTTGAACGGATCGGAATTTACAGGTCGTAAGCGGAAGGAAAGAGCGGCCAAAATGCACAACGTGTGGAGCGTCCTCGCCAGGGCCAGTGGCGCACGATGCGCATCAACTCTCGTGCGACGATACTGCCGTAAAATAAAACACAATCTGTCACAAACTGATCCCCTGCGCAGCGAAGGCGAGCACAACGCGTGCCGCCATCACTGCCATGTCAAAAGGCCATACCGTAAGAGCAATACACCACCGCCCAAGTGGGCGCTCAACCCCTCCTACGTCCTACTTAGCCGAACATGGCAACAGCAAGGCGCTGTGCCATCATCAGAACCACCGGAAAGCCGGTGCGGGCCATAACCTGCGAGGAAGACAGATACGCTGTCCGGCTAAGCTCGCTAGGAATCAAACTGATCATGCTATAACTTGTGTCTGGCCGAAGCTTTATGCTCTCGGAAACCCAGACAGTGAAACGATGACTGTACTACTGTACTGTACTACTGTACAGTACAGTGCTAGGATGTCACGGACACGAGACGGAAGCAGGGTCAGGCTAGGGGCTAGTCAGAGCCCATAATAACTAAGCCTAAACCCGAAGTCCAGCAGACAGTCAGTGAACCAATATAGATAAACTCGTATAAGAAATAAACCCTAAGCTAGATATACCCGGAACGGTCACGGAGTCGGAACGGTCTCGAGTCTAGCTACCTGTGACACTCGGTGTGTCACAGCACGGGCTTACGGATCAGTTGCTGGATTTGGCACGCCGACATTGTCATCGTCATCTGTGTCATCACCGATATGGCTCGACTACTATGACTTATTCACTGTCATCAGCGCCATCTCCGATATCGACTTCGGTAGTCAGACAGTTCATAGCATCTGTCATTTCCACACCTGACACCTTAGGGGCTGTCATCACATTCTTTCGGCGGAAGCTATAACACATCGTATTATCTTGTGTATAGCTTCACAGTTTCACGGTTGACATATGCGAGCGTAGCACCCGACTTGTAGTGCTTCACGGTGTGTTTGTTTTCACAGGTTTGCGCCCACCACCGGCCTTAGGTGGTTATTTAAAACCGCCAATTATGGCTGGCTAAAGCCTTTATAGGGGCACGCTCGGGGCTGAAGATCGGGGCATGAGGTTCTAGGACGCACTAGTCACGAAAGGGGTAGAGTGAGAGAGAGGAAGATTTTCCGTTTGTGAGAATAATTGCTTAGGACTAAGATGGACCGGTCTAGCTAGCCGCAGTCTCCGAAGCAGAACGCGCGTCGACATCAAGCCTCACGACACGATCGCCACCCCTCTCTCACCTTACCCTATTTCGCGGCTGTAAATTTTGAACCTTTGACCCTGAATTTGAAGCCCCTGCCCTTATTTCCTATAAATTGCTCAAGTGTAAATTTGTTTTCTCTTGACGAGAACTTTGCAGTGTATTGTTTTAGAACCTTGATTAGCGAACATTTTGAATTCTTGATTTTTTTTCTTGTCTAACGCTCGAGGACCGCGACTGTTAAATTTCCGGCATGGCCTCTACGCCGTATCAGCTGATGGCTCCAGCAAGACTGAGAGCGCACCCAGCTGGTGCATCTAAGAGGCAGCTACAATTTGATCAACTGGTGCCAACACCAGTCGCCGCGGTTTCACAGCAATCAGCGCTTGAGAAGAAGTTTGATTCTGAGTCAGCGGCTTTCCTTGATGACCAGCAGAAGATTGAGGCGCTAGTAAGGGGCGTTAAATCTAAGCTGTGTGGCAAAGGGGACGCCATCGACGAATGGAGGTTTTGTGGTGACGAGTCTAATGCTCGCTCACTACTTGACTCCCTCGTTGAGGAGCTTACCTCGCGCCTCACAAGGTTTAACGTCCTTTACGCGCATGCTTTGATTCCGCCTGGACGACGTTACCGTCACAATGATGCCCAACGCAAACAAACTTCTAAAGGAGTTGTTGGAGTATCTCTGTGGCGGTCCAGCGCTCGCTTCGGTTCGAGAAGCACATCGTTACTTCCCTGACGACGGCAAGGTTATTTTAACTGCCTTAGTCAGGGACGTGATGCCTGACCTGGAGGATTTTGACAAAACTGACTTCATCTTTACCCCCAAGACACAGGCAGAGCTGACCCTGGTGAGCTGTGGACTCGCGATTCAGCGGGTCTACAACACACTAGGGAAAGCGAAGCCACTGACGAGCGCCTTTTACAATGATGCAGGTCACCGCCACGGTGAACGTGGCGGCCTGGACCCCAGGGGAGCCCCTGACCTACGCCCTACCCGCCCGCGTGATGTTTATTACCCTGGACGGTCTTCCCACCCCTTTAAGGGGAAGGGGAAGAATTTTCGTTTTGCTGCCTCCCCCTTGCCGAAGGGGGGGAATTGGCCGCAGGGAATCCGCAGGAAGGGTAGCAAGGGCAAAGGCAAGGGCAAGAAGGGCAAGGGGCAGAAGCAGAAGGCCCGAGTCACCTTCCACCCAGGTTCCAAACAGTTCTACGGAAACTGTTGGTCCTGCGGTGGAAGACACCGCCAGGCTGGTTGTACACACATGCAGCACCTGGCGGCCCACTCGATGCGCCTTGACCCCGAGGCCCTGGCCGAAGGGGCCTTCACCGATGTTCTGGCAGCTCGCTACCAGGCGGCTTACGAGCATTCGGAGGAGGCCTTTCAGGCAGTCTGTTGGGAGCACGACACACCATACATCTGTGACTCATCGGAGTCGGTGTGCACGTACCCGGACGACGGCTCCCTGTCCTTTGCCGCCTATCTCACCCAGGGGGATGAGGCCTCTCATGCACCCGTTTGGGCACCGCAGGAGTGGACTAACTCTGAGTGGGATGCCTGGGAGCATGAATCCTACACTCAGGAACAACATGACGAGTGGGATCGACTCCAGCGGAAGGCTTCCGCAAAGTTCCAAGCCTTTTGCTATGCAGGGGACGAGGCGGGCTACGATCATGAGCAAGATCTTCCGGAGCCGTACTCCTCCCTTTCACTAGGGAGAGTTCATTTTGGCAGCTTCGGGGTGGGTGGTGTCGATCGTGACACCACGCCAACCCCACCGGTCGATGCCCGCATGGACTCTGTCGCTGCCACTGAGACACCGCTTGATCTTTCGTCGTTCTACCGTGCGGACCCGAGCATCACATGCTCACCGTGTGACCCACAGCCTGCGTCTACCCAGTCGCATCTCGACGCAGGTATGGTGTTAGACGGGACCGCTCAGACGTTGGATCCCGCCGCGCCGTTCTCGAGTGACACACCGGGCGATGCCGAGCATGGAGACACCTGTATGCACCCCGTGTCAGCGCTCTTCGCACACGAGACACCCCTGGAGCCTGGCTCCGGGTTGTTCGCTGACATGGTGTTGGCAGGTGATCTTCGGTTCCAATCAATGACCGACCGAACAACATCTCAGTGAGACCCGGGAGTCGCAAGGGGCTTGGGGGCCGAGGTCTTGGAGCTCACAGCTGGAGTCTGTGACTGGACCGGAGCCCGGCCCTTTCGAGGAGCTTCGGCGTGGCCTTCGCGGCACTCCTCCTGGCCTCACCGACAGGGAGCAGGACCACTGGGACAGGCTGTGGTGTGAGGATCACACCCAGCCCACCCAGTGGTACGACACCCTGCCGGCTTCGGCCGCAACGACATCGAGGGAACCACGGGCACCACCTCCGGTAGTGCCCTTCCCTCCCAGCTCTGGCCCGTGCTCTGTCACCGCAGGAGCTGGACTGTATGCCACGGCTATGGACCTCCCTGTTAGCGGACACGGGGTGTCTGCGGGGTCCGTTGCTCGCTATAAGAGCACTCCACAGTCAGCGCACGTGACCCTTGTTGCTGCTGACAGGACGCGTGGCAATGCCTGCTGAAATCTGTATAGGCAGCCCTGACCGGGAGTCCCGGTGCAGGCCCCTATGACAGATTCCTAGGTAGCCAACACTGGACCGTGACTGATCCGTAAGCCTGTGTTGTGACACACCGAGTGTCACAGGTTGCTAGACTCGAGACCGTTCCGACTCCGTGACCGTTCCGGGTATATCTAGCTTAGGGTTTATTTCTTATGAGAGTTTATCCACACAGTTCAGGACCCTCTGATATCTAGTGAACTAGGATATTCCGGTAGGTCGTGGCCCCATCCACGCTTTATTCCACTTGCTAGTTTGGCCATGATTGGCTAAACGGCCGCTCGGAGAGGTGGTGCGCGTTTGCGCGTTTGGGCATCGGTGGGAATTATGAGATGAGCAGCTTGCGGTGAGCGTCTTTGAGCCGCAGCTATGGGGTGCCGGCTTGGATCGGGTTTCGTCGTCGCAATGTTCATTCACGGTTTTCTGCACGCTCTGATCCCGCTTGCTACCGAATTTTGGGCTGGTGACCTTGGCACCTTTGACTTCGACGACATCTTCCTTTGCCCCTCGCTCGCATGGCCCGACCGTTCCGTCCGTATCTGTGACGTCGCATTTTCCGCGCGACCCTACCCAAACGTGCTGCAGCGTACCGCCTCCCCTCAGGCTTATCTAGAGATGGGAGTCACTACGAGATCCAAAAAGTCCCTCACGAGGGACAGCGACATCGACGCCTCTCTGAGGTTGATCGACGGGGTACGAAACACGCCAACGGCGGCTACGCCTTGCGTTCCTACCCCCAACCCTGCATCGAACGAGGACCTCACCGACGGCAGCTTCATCGTGAAGCCGCGGACTCCGGCCGTTTCGGCGAATCATGCGTCGGAGCCCGCAGCCCACGTGCCTGTGTCTGGTGGTGCTTCCCGCACCTACGGATGTGGCAAGCCGCCATGGGGCTTCCCCGCACACGCGGGCCCGTGGGGGTTTCATTACCTTCTCTCCCTTGTTCTTTTGATCTCGATCATGGGAGTGGGAGCTGCCGCCTACACGGCAGCCAATGACATCGACTCTGTGCAGGTATCGGGTCGGGCTGCACCGCAGCCTGTGCTGTGCAGGGGAGACTTATGCATCTACCCCGGTATATCCGAGCTGGACCCCGTCACTCTGGATGCAGTACTGCACTCCCTGGGTGCTGCGACGGTGGTTCACCGGCCGCCTGACCCACTGGAGAGCAGTGCTGCAAGCTACGTACTACCGTGGACATTGTGGTGACGGTGCCCCTCTGGACTTTGACCCCGAGTAGCTTTCCTTCTGGCTCTGGCAGTGCACCACTCTGGTGGTGTACTGAGATGTACTTTGACCTCAACATGGTCTTCAATTTGGTTTATGATTTTACTTTGACACCTTTAAATTCTTCAATCTGACTTGCTGGCGCACAGGGCACATATCTTCCTCGAATGACTCTCGGCCCGGAATCAAGAAAAACACGTGTTTTCGCTAGTTTTCAAATGTTTTTTATACTTAAGGATGAAAAATCGACCGGCCCGCTTTCGGCCCGGAGCTCTTTTTGGGCGCTGCTCTAGGCCAATCTCCATAAGATATGTGCCCTGCTGGCGCAGTGTTTTTCAGTAGTTTAGCAGGACCTGAGTGCCTGTATGTTTCTGCTCTTGTGCCGGCTAGAGGCTTTCAATTTGTGTATCAGAATAGCACAGTTGAATTAGCAGTTAGGTTTGTCATCCTAGCTCCTACCCTAACTTACCTTGACTTCTCTGACTTACCTGTCAGTCACCACCCACAGTGCTGGGGTGGTGTGCTGAAATCTGTATAGGCAGCCCTGACCGGGAGTCCCGGTGCAGGCCCCTATGACAGATTCTTAGGTAGCCAACACTGGACCGTGACTGATCCGTAAGCCTGTGCTGTGACACACCGAGTGTCACAGGTAGCTAGACTCGAGACCGTTCCGACTCCGTGACCGTTCCGGGTATATCTAGCTTAGGGTTTATTTCTTAAGGGAGTTTATCCACACAGTTCGGGACCCTCTGATATCTAGTGAACTAGGATATTCCGGTAATGCCGTTTTGCAATCATCTTGGGACGTTGATGTCGTTAAGCGTGTTGCAAGGGACACCCTAGGTACCAAAGCCTCTTCATTTTCCGGAAGCGAGCCTCATCGCCAACTTCTATGGGATTCTTTGGTTACTGCATTGGAGTTCTCGTTTGTCAACAAGGACACCGCCAACGAGGACATTTTTTACCTCGTGGACGTCACCAAGGAGGTTCACCCGATCTTCAACGACATTTTACTTCGTGCGTTGGTTTCTTTGACGACGCCACACTCTCCAGCTCGAAGGTGGGTGGATGCTTCGGCTCGGATTTCTCCGCACGCGACGGTAAGCGCGCCCTCCTTGAGGTCACCAAGAGGCTTCTGCCTCCTGGGCATCGGCCGCTCCGCCACCATGAGGAGCTCTTAGGGATTTCTTTTGGGTCCTCTGACGACCCAGAGCCCTTAGTGGCGCAATTTGATGAATGTCTTAAGGCTATTGCGGCTAGTGGTGCCGGGCCTCTGGACGAGAAGGCCGCCAAGAGGCAGCTTCTGGCGGCACTGGATCCGGAATTTTACCGTGAGGTGATTACCCCCCTTCGCCTTGACACTGAGTTGGCGAAGGTGGGGATCGAGGAGGTGTACACTCACATTCTCGAGGTGTGGTGGTGTGCGAACCCTAATGGCACCACCCGCCCCAAGGCAGCCGCTCCTATCCCGACGCACACACCTGTCGGATTAGCGTACGCAGGTGGGGAGCCGCGTGACGTCACGGAATTCATCGAAGAGTTTGCTCGTATAGTTGGTGAGGTCTCCGCCCTTCTTGCCTCCCTTCGTCATGACGAGCGCGAGCATGCGCGAGACACACCGCCGCCACGGGATGATTTTCCCCGTCGGCATGGGGGCGGTGGTGTCAAATTTCCGCCATCGAAATGGCGCGACGAGCGGAACCGTCGGTCCGACGGTAAGTTTCATGGCCGTGACCGTCGAGTGGGACACCGCTTCGCGGCCTCCCCACTCCCCAAAAGTGGGAATTGGTCCCAATCGCGTGCCAAGCAAGCGGCACGTTGCATCTCTTTTCATTCTGCATCGTCGGCCTTCGTTCAGGAGTGCCCCCTGTGCCCTGGACACTTTCACGACACGGCACGTTGCCCGGAGGTGTGTGGTTCTTATAATGTGGGACTCCGGAATGCCGCCATGGACGTGGACGACGTCGTTTCTGCCTTTCAGGCTGCTTTCGACGACGAGGACGACAAGAAATTTGCTCACCTCTGCCACCAGCACGACCAGCCACTAGTGCGTGACGACCCAGACCCCTTCACCTACCCGGTAGAGCACGATGTGGGATTACGTGCTCACTACGCGGGCTTGAGCCGTGGTGCCTCGGACACCGGCATGGGTAGTCTCCTTGCCGACGCACGTAGTGTGTTGGACGGTCTGCGGTCTGCGGCTACGGCTGCACAGGTCGGTGGTGCTGCCACGTCCGGTGTGCAGCCCTCCCTGCACCTTGGCACTTTGTCTGTGCCGCAGGTGGTGTGCGATGTGCCACCACCTGCCAATCACGATATCGACACTAGGCTTTACCCTGTTTTGCCATCGGACCCAGCTGCCCACGAGTCTCCTTTCGAGGAACCGCTCCGGGTCACTTTTATGGACCAGGTCTTGCCAGCATGCGACGACACATCTCTTAATTTGTGTTCGATTGACTTTTCTCACGACCCAATTCACCCGGTTGAGCTTTCCATGATCGACGATGACGACGACTCCGACGGTTATTCTTACCACGGAGACGAGATTCCTTCGGCCCCACCGGCTACACGGTCACGTGTCGGTGTGGCAACATTGCCGAGAGTCTTCTCTTTTGCATCCCTAGCCCTGCCCGCACTCATGTGTCTTGCATGTGTGTCAGCGGTTCGGGGTTCGGTGGTGCTCGATCGAGCCCCTGACTTCACCGCAGCGGTACATCCCACTGGGGTGACTGCCAACTGTCTGTCTGACTTGCCTTTCACTTTCACTTTCGGCATTTCTTTTCCGTCACTGGTTTCGGCAGACTGTGCCTTTGGTTTTCACTTTTGTGGATTCCTTAATTTGTTCTACGGGTCTTCTTCTTAGTCTTGGTTTCTGGATTCTGGTTCTGGATTTTGGTCTTGGCTTCTGGACTATGGTTCTGGTTCTGGACTCTGGTCTCTGGTTCTGGATTATGGTCTCTGGACTCTGGTTCTGGTTGGACATCTTTGACTCTGACAACATCTTCAACACTGGTGAACTCTGCAGCTTTGTGGACCACTTTGAAAGTGGCTGAGTAGCTGTAAGATTGAACTGTAGGAACTTAGCTTGTGAGCAGTATCCTAGCAGCAGTTTTAGAAAGGGACCGCCCTGGCTAAAGCACAGGCCTCCGTCTAGCGGTTTCCAGCTCTTAGCTGTTTGTTGTTTCGGACTTTATCATTCTGTGAGCCGCTCTCCGCCCCCTGAACAGCATTCCGTACAGTTACAGGGTGGTGTGCTGGATTCAGTGCACCGTAGGTCATAACTTGCACGACTCCGTTTGATTGTCGGAAAACGAATGTTTGCCTTTCCGAGCCCGTTTGAGCCCTCAGTGTTAAGGAACGGTTATACTGATATTTCGTGACGTTTGGGGACGTTGCTTGGATTACTTCTTCGAAAAAAAATGACGTTTTAGACGTAAAAATTGCGCCCAAGTTCCCCAAAGCTCAGCTCTCCCCCTGCAGTATACCGCGAGTTACGCACAGGCCGTGTTGAGTTGCGCGGAGTCACACTCAGACACGCCCTACGGTCCTAGCAAATTGTAGTATGTGTACTAAAGGTGTCCTAAAGGCATAGTAAAGGACAATTAGTACGTATGGGCGTTAGTATGCCGGTAGCATAGTATATTACAGGCATACTAACGCCATATTGGCCTGTTAAGATGCGCGTGCTACAGGCGTCCTAACGGCACTGCGCCTTAAGTATGCGTTGGCCCCAACTGGAGCAGGGGTGAGTGGTGGGGCACGTGTGGGTGTGCAGATCACTGAGATGGCGTTTTATGGTGACTAGAAGGCCAGGGGAAGTTTATTCCGCGGAGTATGGTGGGATTCGGGGAAAGTAGTACGCGGGCTGAGTTTCTCGGAAATGTAGGGACGTTAGGATGGCGTTAGCATGCCTCTAGGATGTCATTAGGAGGTTGGCGTTAGGACGTAGTTAGGATGCTCGTAGGCAAAGTTAATACGCTAATGGCACTCTAGCGGCACTGCGCCTTATAAAGTATGCGTTAGTTGTACTACTGCAGGGGTCGTTACCAATGTCACAATTTGCAACTGCCTGCATGGCATGTGGCAAGCAAAAAATAAACTAGCAGCGATTCATGTCTGTGCTAGGACAACATAGTGTGTCATGCGCGGATGACTCAGCAGTGTCATACATGCTAGCAGTGCCATACGCGCCTTACGATATTAGCGCCCGAGACCCCTGTTGAGGAAGAGACCCCCCTTAGTGGGAGTACACAGTACTAGTGTACGGTGTAATAAGGTGTCATAGTGAAGCACTGACACCTCATACTGCATAATACTGTAGTAGAAGCATCTGATAGGTTAATGGGACTTGGCCATGCTGACTAGGATTAACTCAGGGAGTTGAGTGAATAAGTAATGGCCAAGGCCAAAGAAACAGTTGAGTTTCCAAGAGTAAATACAGCCGACATGGCAAAAGATGTAATCCTAATTCTTATATGCAAGTAATATGCTGTAAGTCTAGACATAGCAGTCCTATGTCTAAAGAGCTGACCTAGCAGTACCTAGGCAGTTAGTTGGTCATTATATGCAGTCCATATATGATCCCCACCAATAGTAGTTTCACAGTGTCTCTTAAGTGAGGAGCAGTCCTCCCACAAAATGGTATCAGTGTGCTACGCACCACCACCACCACCACAGCTTCCACAAAAAAAATTTTACTTTCGAATTATGACTTTTCCGACGACTTTATACCGTGACTTCGGCTTCAATGTTATTTGAAATCTGCCAGTGTGTGTTACGCCTTCCCTGACGCGGCTTCAGTTGCGGCTTTTATCGGCTCACTGGCTTGAGATACCCGCATAAATTATCTTTTATTTGCTTGCAAAGGCGAATTTCTTCTTCGACGCGTTGTGTAATTGTGGTTCATACTGGATCCTAGAAATCGGGCGCTTTTAGGGCCTAAAAGCGCCCACCTAGAGTGCAGTGCTCTTTGGCGTCTTGATGTTATTGTTTCGAGCTCGTATGTCGCCATGGTGCTTGAGCCAGCGCGAGTTGCCTTAGAATTGTCAATTGATACGAGGTCTTCTTTGGCGCGTTGATCTGGAGTTTTGGAATTTTGGGCTACTGTGCGAGGCCTCCTACTGTGGCACAGTGTGCCACAAATGCAGTAATGGAACCTGGTAGTTCGTCGTGTATATCGCGAGGCAGAGGAAGCGACTTCCAACTCCCATGTTACTTTTACGAATGCGGACGAATTCCAGCTCGACGTGCTGTTTGGCAATGATTAATTTTCGACTTAGCGAACGCCAGTGAGGCACACTTGCCTGCTTTGAAACTTTGATGTCGTTGCGTTGGCAATTTTGCGTGCGTTTTGCGCCTGCGACTCGTGGATTTACCGTACAAATTGTGTCGAGAATTCTTATTTTTACTTGGATCCTGGTTTGAGATTGTTTGGAATTCTACCTCTAGCGCTTGGCTTCGTATTTCCGCCGGAACGACTGCACGACTTCGAGTTTGTCTTACTCGCTGGCAGCTATGCGCCGCTAAATCTTTTTGAAATCTGTGCCTGGTTTTTGAAAGTGTTCGATGTAGTCTTCGCCTCTATGTGCTTGGCGATTGAATGGGTTTGCGACGTTCTTCTTTCGTGCTTCTGGCTATCTTGCGTGATGCAGCTTTGAGATTGCAGTTTCGTGGCTGCGAGCGTGGGCGACCTCGATTGTCCTTGCGACTATGCGGGATGGGGCAAGTTTATGGCGGGGAATCTGAAAATTTGCTCCGACTTTGCGAGGAATTCCTGATTTTGTTGCAATTCGACGCTCCAGCGTTCTTATTAGTGGCTAACCCTAGGTGTTGTCGCGCTGTAGCGTTGCTTTGGCTTCCGTGAGCCGGTCGTTGGCCAATTTTGCTCAATTTGTTTTCGTCTTAAATCTTCGAGTTCGCTGGAAAGCTTTTGCTGAAATTTGGTCGCGGCAGTTGGTTATCGGCTGTTGGGCCTGGCTTCTGCGTCTTCTCTCTCATACTTTTATCACTTGCGGCGGAAGCTAGCGGATCTTCCTCGGTTGATTTGTGTGTTTCTCCACCTACGTTTGGCGCTCCTGGGTTAGCGGGATTGCACTTGCAGCTTGAGCTTGTGGCTCTTCGCTTGTGCTCGCTTGGCAGCTTCGGCGACATGGCGCTTCAGGATCCTGGCATGACAGCGGGGGGGGAGGAGCTGCGAGATACAGTGCTGGATGCCAGGAATAGGTCTTTTGTGTTTGCGCGAGACGTCCACGAGGCGCAGCACAGTGCACCACAGGCGGCGGTGCGGCTCGGTGCGTCCGCGGCGGCGCTGCATAGTGCGCCACCAGCGGCGGCGCGGCACTTCGCGCTTCCAGCGGCGGCGCGTCACAGTGCGCCACCAGCGGCGGCGCGGCACTACTATGGCCAAGGCCAAGCACTGGTAGTCAGCTCGCGATCTCCAACAACACAGTGGGAAGCAGAGCCGGAGGCGGCACGCGGCTTGCGGCATCCCACGCATGGCTCACGACAGCGGGTATGGCTAGCGCGCGGTGCAGAGCTTGCGGCGAGTGGGTCGTTAAGACAAGCCCCACCAGCTACTGCCGCGGGGCCGGCGGCGGATAGCTCGCGACACCGACAACGAGAGCAGTTGTCACATAACGCACAGTTAGCAGCACGCATCCCACGCGTGGCCATGCCCCTCGCGCTCAGCACGCGGTGCCCAGCGCTCCGCGTGGATTTGCAAGCCTCGACGCTCTGCAAAGACGCGCAGGCACCCAAGGCCGACCACGACATAGCATGGACCTATCAGGACCTCCTGTATGCAGACGGTAGTTGGTGCCCCCCAGAGCCGCAGAAGCACGATGCCCAGCGACCGGCGCATGACGCACTGCTGCTTGCCCCACCAATGCATGGTGTGGAGCGGGCAACGTGGGGCATGACTTGGACTTACGAGGGCCTCCTCTATGCGGGTGGTAGTTGGTGCCCCCCGGAGCCACCAAAGCGCGATGGGCAGCGACTGGTGCGTAGGGCGTCACTGCCAGTCCCACCAGCGCAGGGTTCGGAACAGGCGGCACTCGACGAGCCGCAACTGGCGTGTAGCGTACAGCTTCCAGCGTCATCAAGTGCAGAGCGGAGCATGACTAAGACGCCGTCCAGAGAATGTGCGCGGCTGCCACCCACCAGAGAGCACGCGCGAATGCCACACACCGGCACAGCGAAGGCGCCGCCCACAGAGTGCGCGCGGCTGCCACACCGTGGTACCACCGACGTAAAGCTTGGGCACCGCGCGCGACAGACACCCGAGACTCAGCCACTGGAGCGCATACGGCCACCTAGTGGCGTCGCTGGGGAGCGGGAAGCGCACCCTTCTCGGCGGCGCGCCAAGAAGCGGAGGCATATGCAGCGATCGCGGGAGGCGAGTAGGAAGCGTGGTGCCCGGGGCATGCGAGGCTCAGCACCTACGAGGCGAGGTAATCGTGGGGGTTCACGTAGCATCCGAGGCGGGAGATCAGGAGGTCGCATCGTGGTGTTCAAGCCCTACGAGGAGGCATGCGAGGCATATCGAGTGGGCATCACGAGTGCCCACGCCCTTCCCTTGGATCCGAAAGAAAGCGTCCAGGCGTGGACCGCTTTTCTTTGGGGGGGGGAAGAGGGCGCGCCGCGGGTGGCACACGATGACCACCGCGAGCGCGCCGAGCGCACCGCCACGAGGCAGCCGGATAGATGGCCGCTGTCTCGGGCCGCGTGACGCGTAGCTGCCCCACCAGGCACGCCATACTCATGGTGCCTAGGGGTGGCGCGCAGCGTGTGCACGGCGACCGGGCGCCATCGAGGCTCTTCGGAGAGGAGATGAGCGCGCCTGGGAGCGCACACGCGTGCCCCGGCGACGAGCGCGGAGCGCAGCACCCACGTGAGGGTCGCTGCTGAGGCCTGTGTGGCCGACGCTCCGGGCGAGATGGCGCCCAGCGATGGGACGCTTCGCCACACGCAGCCAAGGGACGCCGCCCTTGTGCTCGTGTCGCTACAAGGTGAGCACGAGAGGTGCTCGCCCGCGCCCTTCCCACGAGAGGTGCTCGCTCGCGCCCTTCCCCACGGCGCCAGGAGAAAGCGTCCAGGCGTGGACCGCTTTTCTTTTGGGGGGGAAGAGGGCGCGCCGCGGGTGGCACACGATGACCACCGCGAGCGCGCCGAGCGTACCGCCACGAGGCAGCCGGATAGATGGCCGCTGTCTCGGGCCGCGTGACGCGCGGCTGCCCCACCAGGCACGCCATACTCATGGTGCCTAGGGGTGGCGCGCAGCGTGTGCACGGCGACCGGGCGTCATCGAGGCTCTTCGGAGAGGAGATGGGCGGGCCTGGGAGCGTCACACCGC
>LGRX02004337.1:0-17456 GCA_001247695.2 Cymbomonas tetramitiformis
CGGCCAAGGCGAAGGTCTGCTCCTCCTCGGTGAAAGGCTGAATCTGCAAAGTTCTTGGGCACCTTCTCCACGTGTCTGGTTGTAGAAACACCGGAACCACGTCATTCGTCATCGGCCTTCGACGACCCGCCCGTCGGTTGCGACGATTCCGTTGTCGAACGTTCCTGCATTCGCAAGTACACACGGGTGGACTCAATGTTCCGTACGTTGCCATACGGTGGCCGTACGCCGTCCGTACGCCGTCCACGTGGCGTTCGCACAATTTACAGACATGCACATAAGTTGGTACCTGTTGAATGAGTCGAGTGTGTCGTCGAACTTTTTGCTCAGAGTGTCGTACTCGGGGAACTCGGTACGAAGGTAGACTTGAATCTTTTCTCTGTCATCTGTTGCGATTGACGCCGCGCAAGCGAATTAGTTGTCTCATAAGAAGACTGAAGAGAAAAAAAAACGGACAATAGTGAAAACCCATCCGTACGTACGGATAGGTATTCCACACATGTGGACGACGTCGTCCGCACGGTGGGCTCTTCGTCCACGCGCTTGGACAGGTGGTATTGACCAAACGGACAATAGTAAAGTACCGTCCGTGCGTATGGATCGCTGGCCACACGTGTGAACGACTACGTGCACACGTACTTAAAAAGCATCCACACGCATGGAAAGACTAACATGCATGGCACACATGATACTTAGGGATGTGCTCACCAGCGGTTGGCCGCACAGTGCTTGATTTCGTTGTAAAGATGTTCTGCTTTGCAGGAGGTCGATACTGGGGAGCTCGACCACTTCGATGCATTCGCTTGATGCCAGCAACCATGGAAACCGTTCGCCGCAACTCCAGTCTTTCATCATGCTGGCGACGGGTTGTGAGCGGGTCTTGATGGACAGCTTCAACAACCCGAAATAGTCTTCGAAGACATACATCCAGATTTCCCGTGCAGGGCCGTTGTCCTTCAGCTGGTCGACAATGTGCACGAGAAGATGCGACATAATCACCAACGCCTCAGGGGAGTTGTTCCGCTCCATCTCATCTCTCAACTGCATGACTCGGCTCTGCAGCTTGTTCATTTCCTGAAAGGCAAAATAATGAGAGGCAACCTTAATCTCGAACCGGGACATGCCAGGTGTGAATGGTGGAGGAACAACCGGATGGACAACGGCTTCATACGCCGTCCGTGCGGCGTCCGTACGGTGTCCGAGAACATCCACACGGAAGCACACGGGTTGATTAGGCTTAACGTACCTCTGGATGAATTGAGGGGGCGGTTAATTCTCGAACCACCACCGAAAATTCACCAACGAACCTCGCGTATTGTGGTCGGAGAACTTGCCCGTCAGCATTTTGCCAGGATGCAATAACGCCCAGTATCCCAGAAGTGAGGGATACCACCAGCTCCGCGGCCTTCATCTTCCGCACCTTTTTCGGGTTCTTGTACTTTTCCTGCAGAAGTTTCTTAGCTAGAGGTCCCATATTTGTCGCGAGCTTCAGACCTCGTACCCACTTGATTGCACCGGTCTTTGCGATCGGTGACAGTCCCCACGGTGATGGTTTGTCTGCAAAGACTTTACATTGTTAGGCATACAGTGGATGGTCCATACGTCGTCCGTACGGTTACATGCGCCGTCCGTCCGGCGGCAACACGGTGTTCACCCGTGTGGAACAGCAGAAACTCGCAAACGACCTACAAGCTTACCTGCCAGTCGCTTCGCAGCAGATCTTCGATCGTTTACATTTCTGGGTGGGGGTGCGATAACCCACGATCGATGGACCTTCATCTTCCGCGCATAGTTGCGTGTGTTCGGTCCCCAACCATCACCAAAAATCACGCAGTGGACGCCGTGAATCAGGTTGTACAAGATGTGCATCAGGTCGAGAAGGTAGTCCCGTACAACGTCAACATCAGGAATGATTGACATCGGGCATGGTTCCTTAACCCCGCTCTGCTTCATGAATTCCTCGACGATTTGTTTAGGCACTCGTCCCTCTCTGATCATCTTGGCGTGGAGCTGTTGGGTTTCACGGACTTCGCTGTTGGTGCGAAAAGGGATTGGTTCACCTGCTCAATGACGGCGAAAATCAACACGACACGCTTAGACGGTGAATCACGCGTACGGAACACATCGGACTCCAGGCGTCCACGCGTGCGGACGCCGGTATCCACAAGCCCGGACAGGGTGTTCTTTAACACATAATTTAAGCTAAAATCCACGAGCTGTCCGTGGGGTGTCCACACGGTGGGCACACATACTCCGTACGTACGGCCGAAGAAGGAAAGGGGACAAGCGACGGGGTCATGCGTTTACCTGGTTGCAGTCCTTGGTGTAGTGAGGAATATATGATTTTCGTTAGACCAGTTGTAGATTTCTCGGTACCCCGGATCCAGCATTTCAGGCAAGCGTAGTACGAATTAGCTCCGAATCGTCTCGCCGCGTCGCTCAAGCCAATGTAATCTTCGAGCATTTTGTACAGCACGAGCTTGAACGTGAAAACCGTGTTGGTAATCACATCGAACATGCGTACGCCGTTAGTCAGTCTGTTAACCTCCAAGGTGAACATGTCGTAGAACTTGCTGCTGACTTTCGGTTTTCCATCCCAGATTCCCCAAGTCATCACGTATTCTCGTTTGCAGCGAATTTCTCCCGGGAAGTTGACAATCGTAAAACACAGCGGAGTCACCGTGCGAATGCCGTCGTTGAAGGATTGGACGCCATCTGCACACGCCATAATGGCAATGTTCCTCGGGTCTTTAAATATGTCCCACTTGTTGCGAACGAAGTTGAGAAATCCTGGCGAGTCTGCACGAGCATTGGGAAACGATACATAAGAATTCCTTACACTCACTGTCCACACGGGTGGATAACTACTTACACACGTACGGACAACGAATGAACGTATTGTCCATGCGGTGTTCACAGTCATGGACAGGTTTGCACGAGCTCTGGGAAATGAGACCTAAGATTTCCGCAATTAAACTGTTCACATGGGTGGGTAACATTGTCCGTGCGTACGGACGGCGTACGTGCATACCATCCATATGGTGTTCACCTACATGGACGAGCTTGCACGAGCAGTGGGAAATACGACATACGAATTCCGCACTTGCTTTGTCCACACGGGCGGACGATGCCAATCGTACCTACGGACGACGTACTGCCCTTACGTCCATGCGGTGTACACAGTCATGGATTGAAATTTCGGAGTAAACTCACCGAGTATACCATGTATTTCCGCTCGGGGGTCTTTGTCCAACATGCCTTCTTTCCACCACGTACGCGCTAGCATGGCTAACTCCGGCGTCAGGAAGAATACGGTGAACAGCGTTTCGAGCGGCCACCATCGAAAAATACAGCGAGCTCGACCTGGAATGTATACCCCGTTCACCGTCTTTCCGTCCTCGTATCTCGGTTCCAGGCATTTCGGACACTTGTCGCAGTTGGCGTGCTCGTCCTGAAAGAATTCGGAGCACTCGGGGCAAACGTCCACTTCGTTGTATCCCTTGAACATCTCCTTCCACTTCTGCATCACTTGTGCATATGTAGATGGAACCTCTGCGATAAGAGTATGTGCACTATCGGCTACATTGTCGATGTAGTGAACACGCAGAATGTTCAGAATCGCATCGAAGTAGGCCTGCGAGCTGTTGTGGTGGTTGTGGGAGACGAGAAGATCCAACACGAAATTGTTCGCCACGACGTTAGCGGACGCTTGGACGTTTTCTACACTTTCCTGCTCACACACACACACACACACATCCTCAAAGAACACATGAATGTGATGAATGCTGAATTGCTGACTTAGCTGATAAGGAGGACCTACCTCTGCGCTTGGGTCCTCTTGAGGTCCCAAGAAGAGCCGATTGATTTTTCGATCGTCGCATTTGCTGCCTCGTGGATGGCAACATCTTCTGGGAATTCCTCCTCATCACTGCGTTCTTGTGTCTCCTCCTCATCTTGTTGTCGCTCTGGTGACGGCGATCGATCACCATGAAGTCCATTGGCACGCACGTGCCGGAGAGTTTGCTTACTGGATAACCACCTTTCACCATTGCATTCAACGCAGGGACAAAATGGCATATTTGGTCGTCCGTGCGTCGTCCGTACGGTGTCCGTACGCCCGGCTTAGGTTTCCAGCGTATGGACAACGATGTTCATACGTTCCATGTCACATCTGCGCGCATGCACCAACACTTACGTCAAGGTTGTAAACTCGTCGTCCACACGTTAGATTATGGATGGACGCTATGTGTTGTCCGTGTGGATGCCGCAAGCATTCTAGTCCATACGGTTCCATGAGATCGGTTGTCCACACGCGTGGAAACGTCAGTTAGCTGTCCATGTGGGTTTTGTACGAATTTCGTATGAAATGGCACATTTTTCGTACGTCTGCATGTCCCATGGACGGTCTGTCCATGTGGTTGGAAATAACCACACATTTTGAGCAGTCCGCATGGATGGATAGCAAAAGCACACGGTGAATTACGTGTTTTCGTACGACTCTATAGTGTTTGTACGTTTTTTGTTGAAAACTGTCCACACGCGTGGAAACGTCAGTTAGCAGTCCATACGCTGTCCATTCGAGTTAGCCTTGACTGTCCGTATGATTCATGTCCCATGGACGGTTTTTTTACACGCACGGACGCAAAAAAAAGCTGACCTCACGGAAACTAAAAACATAAAAACCGTATGGACAACGTACGGACAGCACACTTTACCACACGTGTGGACATTTGGGTAGAAATACTTAGCGAAAAAATGGCAAAAAACAAAACACCCCTAAAAAAGGTCGATGGAGGGCTAAAATCGGAGCGTGGGGACAAAAAAAAAAAACAAAGTGAGAGGGGGGTTAGGCGCCCTCTCGCTGCTTGCGATTTACCCCAGAACAGGCACTCAGTGGGATTGTTTCCCAGCGGACAGTGCAATCGACGGCCCAGATGAACCCCCCGTCTTAATCGGACGGTCTCCATGAGTTACAGAAACTGAAAATGGCATGGAGGCGTGGGTTGGCACCCACGACACCCCTTGTGCACTAGCGGCGCCTCTTATCGCTAGAACACACGGGGTATCGTGGATGCCAATGCCTCCAAGGGGATTCGAACCCCTCACCCTCGCGAGAACGCGTTCGGCTTACCAACATTTGACCACTCGGCCATGCACCCACGATGATGAAAAACCGCCGCACGGCAAAAATTATATTCATAAAACCGCGTTTCCCTACAGAGAGGACTCTGATACCAATTTGAAAGAGAAAAAAGAAATTGAGACATGCATTTTCAAAAGACGCTGTCTCATGCACCAGCTCAACGGTCAAACGTCCATACGTTCATGCCCGTACTGTACGGATGAACGCCACGAAGTCAGCGCTGTCCACGCCCGTGAGTACCGTTTTCATCCCATCGCCGCCAAAACGCCCACAAACGCCCACAGTCCTCCAGCAAACGAACCTCCTCGCAAATTTTGTTTCGTAAGTTCCCAACATGGCCAGACGAGTTCAGCCCAGTAGACAACGCGCACAGATCCCGAAATCACCACCCACCGCCCCCACTCCCTCGCCAAACCAGCGTCGCCAAACCAGCTTGGTGGAGGCGGCCGCGTCAAACACCACCATGCAGCAGATGTTTCAGCAGATGCAAAGCATGCAGCAGCAAATGCTGCTGTTTGCAGGGGCTGCCGGGGCAGGGGGTGCAGCGCAACCTGCAGAGGCTGCGCAGGCCGCAAATACAGCGCGGTTGGTGGTGGACCCGGGCGCCCAAGTCTTAAATGACATGAAGGAAGACGCCCGGGAGGTCATCGACGACTGGCAGGAAAAAGGCCTGATACCCCCTGGGACGGTCGCCGTCATTGGGGCGGCCAAGCACACCAAAATCGCCAAGCATATCCAGTCCCGCCACCCGCAGGTGCCCTTGCGGATGGTGAAAACATACGTCACCAACCGGTTGAGTTATTTGAAAAATAACTCGGAGGGGCCCGGTCGCTGGAAGTGGAAGGTCACCCAGGACTTCCCCGACGGTTTTCACATCCGGTACAAGGGTCCAGCGGCCGGGTACAAGGTATACGGGCACAGGGATGCGCCGGACCCGGAGGAGACAGAGGCGTGCCTGCAGGTGGCTCTGGCAATTGCTGCTGGCAAGCCACTCACTGGAGGGAAGCACTTTGAGATCTTCACAGCGCTTGGTGCCAAAGCCCCTGAAGCCCCTGAAAAGAAACCGGAAGTAAAGGTAACTTTTGTGCTCTTCCGCCTGTGAGCGCCGGTGTCCACACGTTGTGCAACGGTGTCCAAGCTCGTGGTTATGTGAACCTTTTTTCAACTTGTGCCGCTTGATTGTTTCCACCCTTATGAACCACGTAGTTTGCACGTTGTCCACAGGGGTGTACGTTTTGGCCAGTGAGCGCCAGTTCTTCACTGTTTTTCTTATATGTTTCCACGCGTGTGTCGCCCGTACGAACGACTTAGTCCACACGTCGTCCGCACGGTGTCCAGGTGGAAGCGCCTCAACAGACGGTCCCCGAAGAGCCGGTCCCGCAGGCAGAGAAGCACTCCCCCAACCTCGGGGGCCCCTTGGCCGTAGGGGACCAGGTGGACGTCTTCGCCACCCCCCAGGCGGACGTGGGTCGTATCGGTACCGGTTACGACACCGGAAAGGCCACCAAATCCGGCCTCCCGAACCTTGTCATTGGTCGGGCTACCGTCGCCGCCATCGGGCCGGGAACTTCATTGAACGAGAAACCAATGATTTTGCCCAAAGATACCTACGAGCTGTACGTTGAATTCGTCGTTCACCTCCCAGATAAGGGGGAGGTTTACCCCGTGGAGCGGATTCTTTCCCACCACATGTCGATGGTGGACGAGCTCGTGAGTGCCGAGCAACTCCGCACCGGGACGGCTAATAAAACGATGGAGATGCTGGAGCACAACCTCCAGTCAGTTATAGTAAGAAAAAATGTTATCTGGCAAGTCCTCCCTCCCTCCCTGCCTTCCCCTGCAACGTTCACATTTTTACCTTTTGCACTTACGCGAACGTCCATGTGTACATGTGTGCGTGGTGTTGTTTTGCTGTCCATACGCGTGGACACCATTTATTGTGCCGTCCATACGGGTGGAAGACGGTGTACATACGTAAGGACGCCGTCTAACAAGTGGTTTATGTACGCAGGATACACAAGGCCTACTTGAGGCACGCCAACACGGAGAAGCTGTATCCCGAGAGGCTGACAGCAAGAAAACTGGCCGGCCTGAAGTTGGAGCCTGCTGAGGTATCGGAACGGGACCGTGGATACCCCCCCGTCACGGTGTGTTTGCTTGTATTGTTCTAGTGGCATTTAGCTTGTCAATTGTTCTCGTTGCTCTTAATGCACTTACTTAGGTTGCATTCACTTGCAGTTCCATACGAGAGGAACGAGCCGTCACTGGTTCCAGGACGTGCGGGGGTGTCAGAAGCAAGATGCACAAGAATCGGAAGTTGAAGAGGAGAACGCGGCCGATGGTGATGCTAATGATGCTGTTGTTGAGGCTGTCGAGGATCCCGCCGCTGCTAATGACGGAGAGACTGTGGAGGATGAGGAGAGGGGCGAGGGCGTCGACGAGAAGGACGAGAACGAGGAGCAAACCAACTCTGAGGAGGATGAGGAGGACAAGAAGGATGGGAAGAAGGATGAGAAGGTTAAGGGCGGTTCCGCTCCCAATTCCAAATTCCAAATTCCAAAGAGAAAAGTTGACAGAAAAAAGGAAGAAGGTGAAAAGCCAGCAAAGAAGCCGAGAAGCTAGGCTAGAAAACATTTTGTAAACATTTTGTAAATATCTTGTGTATCCCTGTACCTTGTAAATATTTTGTGTATCACAAGCTATCCACGCGCACGGACACCGATGTCCGTACGCGTGGACTGCATCGTCCATACGCATTGATATCTATAAACACAAGCTATCCACACGTACGGACACCGATGTCCATGCGTGTGGACGATCTATTATTGACCGTCCTTATGGGTGTCCATATGCCGTCCGCACGCACGTTTACGATGTCCATATGGTAGTCCACACGGTGTCCGTACGTGTGATTATGATGTACATGCGTCGTCCATACGTTGTCCATATGGGAGTACATATGCCATCCGCACGCACGTTTACGATGTCCATGCGTCGTCCATATGCTATCCTTACGGATTTACATACGGTGTCCGCACGTGCGATTATAATGTCCATGCGCTATCCATACGCTGTCCTTACGGTGGTCCATACGATGTCCGTACGTGCGATTATGATGTCCATGCGTCCTCCATACGTCGTCCATATGGGAGTCCATATACCGTCCGCACGCACGTTTACGATGTCCATGCGTCGTCCATATGCCGTCCTTACGGGATTACATACGGTGTCCGCACGTGCGATTATGAGGTCCATGCGCTATCCATACGTTGTCCTTACGGTGGTCCATACGTTGTCCGCACGTCCGGTTACGATGTCCATGCGACGTCCATACGTTGTCCTTATGGGAGTCCATATGCCGTCCGCACGCACGTTTACGATGTCCATGCGCCGTCCATATGCCGTCCTTGCGGCATTACATACGGTGTCCGCACGTGCGACTGTGATGTTCATACGCTATCCATACGTTGTCCTTACGGTAGTCCATACGTTGTCCGCACGTCCGGTTACGACGTTCATATGCTATCCATACGGGTTTCCATACGGTGTCCCTGCGCTGTCGTGCGGTTGGATAGTGCCTCTGTCCATGCGTATGGACACCATGTGGATATGTGTTCTGTCCATACGGTGTCCATACGGCCGTCCATACGGTGTCCTTACGAAATCCTTACGGTGTCCATGGGACATTTTCATATGGACACCACAATTACGCGTCGTCCGTATGGTTCTTACATATGCATCAAGGTTTCGCCAGAAATCTGTCCAGACCGTCCATACGGTTGTCCATATGGGTCCTTGCGATGTCCATACGCTGTCCATATGCAAATCCACACGGATGAATGGGGCAATAATTTGTAGGGCTATCATGCGTGTATACCATTTATATCACGATAATCAAGCAAATATATACAAGCAAATGCGTAGATGGCATCACGATATGCAAGTGTGGCTGTTGCGATACAGGAAGCGAGGTGTGAGCTTGTGCGTATGCGAAGGGGCATGCGAATCGCAGTGATTACTCGTGCTTCGATACAATCTAATTAACAATAAGAAATCCCTCAGATGGGATGCTTCGCTCACAAGTGGCATTATCAATTTACACCTGTGCGATCAGATTCTACACTACGGACAGTCGGACACAATCACAAATGTACATTGGAATATCCGATATATATGTATGTAAAGTATTGATAATTAGGTATTACTGAATCTTCATCTTGTGCATGCAACTGCATTTGGTGCACCCAAGGACGTAGTTATCACAGTTCTTTTCGTATTTATACACGCATTTATACCTATAGTGCACCTAAGGTATTCCATTTAAATCCTAGATTGGGCGTAGAAATCTATATAGTATTATGAAAGAAGATTTGAATAATCACGACTTCGTTGAATAATCACGACTTGGAGAGTATACACGACTTGGAGAGTATATCGATGATGATTAACTCTGTCGGATCCTGCAGATTGTTTCTCAATTTTGCATCGTCGTCGCCGCAATTCTGTACCGTCACGATCGTCCACGTATCACAGTCGCTATACATCATTGGTGCCAGGATCACGCGATGCGACGACGCCGTGGCGGCAATAAACGAACTGAGTATACACCTGCGACAGTGCACCGTCGCCAACTGGTGAATATATTCCATTGCACGACCGCCAGTATATTGAGCTTCACGACCGCCGATACTCAGCGAGTCAAGGCAATTTACGTATAGGTGCGGAGACCATGCATGCACCGACAGTTCATCAGGAAGACCGCTACGCCGCATTACAAACCATACCACATGGGTGGCATGAAGTTATCGACACACAAACCGGCGAGAGATTCCTGTGGAACCGAGATTGCAATGGCCGATCATCTTACTCAACGACGGCTAGCGATGCACCAAATGCACCTGCTCACAATGCAATCGCCGAGCTACAAGCTACCTCTGATGCATCAATTCAAGACGATACTCTCATGCAATCGCCCACTGCTCACATCATTGACACGGGCAGTCAGCACCGACAGGTTCATCATACACACGCAACGGCCTCTCGCGGCTATCAGGCACGGGCGGCGCAATACCAACCCGATCGCGCTTCTTCGGGCGATAGTTGGGCTTTTACAAGGAACGATGACCGATATACAATTATAAAAAACCATACAAGTCGCATGCCATCAGACATATCCCCGTACCAAGTCGCAGATGCTAGCGGAGAAGCTGCTGTCCCTTTGCTACAAACAGTGCATCACAATCGACGCGGTGATGAAGATATGAGTCCGAGTGCGTCTCGATATGGGCGCCCGAAAAAAACATTCACCTACCGCTTGCTCCACGAAGCTTTTGTGATAATCAGTTTGATTTTTGGGATCCTCGGCATTGCCTTGATGTGCGCCTCAGCTTGGATGCTGAAATCTTCAATAGGCTTTGACAAATGGAATGCTTGGCACGATTCCTGGTTCGCCGCTACAGTGTGCACGCTTGGCACCATGTACCTTCTTGTCGGAATATCCGGCATCTTTGGTTCACAGTGCCACGCCAGACGACGAAAAGGAACACGCGGCGGTTGTTTGCAGTGCCAGGCCGTGCTAGTGTTTGTCCTACTCATCGCTGAAATTATCGTTGGGTTGCTGTTCGCATTTGATGTAACCGACATGAGAGATGGGCTAACGGATGGACGGGCTGGATTTTACTGTGACATCCTCCGATGGACGGAAACGCCACGGGGATCGATTGTATTCAAATTCGCATATTCTGCAATCGTAATACTGAAAATATTGAGTTTGCTCATCGTGTTGGTACTCATACCATATAATTGTAACTCCGACAGCACCGGCAGTGATGATGCCCACGACGACTCATCGCGACATTGGCGCCGGACACATTACTATGATGACGACGACACGATCGGTGCCGGTGAAACAGCGCCTGCTACCGTGCAGGCATCCCGACATTTGCGTTACATGCGTCCGAAATATTCGCCCTCACCCGCAATATTACCGCAGCGCAGCAACCCGTCGTCTCATAGGCAGTATTCGCGCTACATGCCTCCGCGATATTCAGCGCCACCGGTACCGGCACCAGCACGACCTTTGCCAGCTCAGAATATGAGCCAAGATGAGACCTGCCGACTCGAGCAAGGACAGTCTAATATCATTTATGGCAACGGCAAATCACAATTATTGGAGCAGAACGCTGATGCAATGCGAACAGCAGCAGCCACGATGCATTCACATGATGCCGCTGCAATCGGGGTGGAAGAAGACTGCATTCACCCGCCGGATGAATTCCCACCAATCAAGATTAAGCATAACCAGTTACCCTTGAGTGATGCATGATGTAAAGAGTAAAAACAATACTGTAGCACACAAACAATATCGATTGCCATTATCATTAACCAAGCAAATATTTCGAGGTAGGTAGGTTAGGCTTCATGGCCCTCTAAGAAGCCCGCGATGTGTTTAGGAAAACCAAATTTCAAATGCATACAGTGTGAGAATCGCATAACCTTTTCCTCATGGTGTCTTAAGTTTCCAGCCACTACGGATTGATGGTATATAATCGATACGAGAGAAATCTAAGTCGCCCTCATGACCAAACCTCGGGGCTGTGCTTGTTATCCTGAAAGACACTCTCTTGAGCATACGGCACTTTATCATATTGCGTTGCCTACCAATGTTGTGGCCTCGGATCCACTCGTACACGGACTCTTCCCCTTCATCTTCGTTGTGGAAATTAAGTTTTTCTAATATCGGCCGAACCACCATAAGGCAAGTCCTTTTGCATGGCTTTTCTAGTCCTCCGATTGAAGATTTTTCTCTTTTGCTATCACTGCATTAAGAGCGGTTCGAAATTAAGTTAGCCTAGGACTGTCAGTCTAAAGCCAAGGAATGCGCCCTTGATAGCCATTCCATAGAAATAATAAATTGACGTATTGGCTCCGATCTCCGCCACCGTAGATATCATAGAGACGCCTCGCTCCGATATGAAGATAAATAAATTCTTCTAGGACCCTCCTGGCTGCAGTATGATACAAACGTATCGGGGAGGAACTTTACACGAGGGACTTCCCCAATCATCCTGATATCAATTTGTTGAGTAAACAAGGAAACCCTCCTAACAATACTACACAATTCCAGAACGCACGTCACACAGAGGAAATATAAGCATATCCAAGGACCTTGAATAACCAAAGATAGATCACAAAAAGAACCGTGTCATATGGCACCCGCGCTCAGGAAGCACAACTGAAGTAATCAGAAACCAATGGGCGCCCCCACAATTTCGTAACCTTAAGACTGAGGTTATATTCTAACTCTAATATGATGTCACACAGCCGTATAATTCATTCACGATCCACGTTCCGCTACAGCTGCGCTAGGACTGTTGCATAGCACATATACACGCCAAGCATCATCTTAGACATACATATTATTCATGTCTTCGAATAATGATCAACTGACTCAGTGCGCAGTACAAATGTCCCAGTTCCATTCATTGTAACTTGTAAGTTGAAGTCAACGGTCAATCGAGAGTCCCCACATATTACAGTACTTTAATAAACAGCACTACCGATGGCAAGTGCATGGTTGATTTGAACACACACAAAATGGAATGATGCACACAGGCTAAGGCCAGCCCATCCAAGGGAGATGCTAATTATGCAAAAGGAAGACGTGGCTGTTATATGACCGCGCACTAATAGATACGAGGAGAGCCTGATGGGCCACTCATCACATCAAGCATGCACTGCAAAAGCTCAGTATCCAATAGCTCATGCTATGCAATGTGTTCCAACTCAGTGATTCCGCAAACGTCAAACAGGTATATAGAAAATATATATGCACCCACCAAACGAATGTGGTGCGCTAACTAAAGTCAGCCCACCATCATCCCAATTGGCAGAGAGAAACATGCAGGAAGAGGGCACAGCCATGGCACGATTCCGCACACATATTCGATTTTAAAAGCGGCTTGTGGGGCCCATCTATCACGATAATATGAGTCCCATATGGTAGAAACCAGGGTGGTGCTCAAGCCCCGGAAAGGGAAAGTAGAGAATAAATCAGAAGGGAAAAACAAGCTGCAGTGCACGTGCATACCAGCCGTTCCCCTAGTTGTCCTGAGCACCCACATTTAAAACCCATAACATGCCAACAAAGAACGTGTTCAGCAAGCAGTATCAGCGCAGACACTGAATGTGGAAAACATATAGGTGAGCACCTAATTGTTGATGCACACAGAATCTACCACCAGAGCACGCTTATTCCGGGACCTGGTTGTTGGTTAGTGATTTTGAGTACCCGTGCTGCTGCTGGCCATTCTGTCATCCATGCTGACTATTTCCGGCGTATCTGTGCCATCTTGGTATGGCCCCGCCCATGCGGCCCCTGCAAACGGACAGAAAACGTCCCGCGGGCCGCGTAGACTCCATTTGTCTAGAGTGCAGCTAAAAGTAAGGCTAAGGGGGTCCCCTTCTTGACTAGCAAGCTATGGAAAATCCGGGTGATTGTCCCAAAGTGCATGCGGAACCCTTTGATGCCCAGTGTGGGTACATAGCACAGTCTTTTGTGGCAATTTGGTGCTAAAGGAATCGGTCCAAGGATAAGCCACACACACTAGGAAAATCTGGATTGGTGTCCTGAATTGTGTGCTGAATTCTTTGATCCCGAGTGTGGGGACATAGTGCAGCCGAACTTCTGTGGCTAGATGGTGGCATAGGAATCAGGCCAAGGACAACCTGCATGCCATATTTAGGGTTTAGGGTTTTGTGCACATTTCAGGGTAAGAGGAGTGTCAGGGTTTCAGGGGTCCTGATCTGCAGGATTTGCTGGCACAATATCCTTCAACAGTTCACCAAATATCGCTCAGAAAAAAAAATCAATGTTATGAGTCTGTAACTGAGAGGGCGACCAACACGCTGGCTAACAAGGCACGAAGCCATGGTTGTCCTCTCAAACGCTCAGAAAACGGAGCCGCCTACAGATTGATCGTGTCATCCTGCACATGTCCATGCGAACTCATCGTACAAAATACTCGCCTTGTCCTCTAATAGCAATGGCGCAAGCCGGCTCCTGGCACAGTTATGCTCGCCGCACTCTAAATGCAAAATGCTCCCTGCATGGCCGCCTGCGCGTTCTCTGCCTCCATCCTTGCACACATATGCTTGTCGTCTCCTGCCGTCCTCAAGCAGCACTTTTCGCCTCCTCCTGATCCAAGCGACCTCACCCTCCATCAGCTCTAGCAGCTCAACGGCCCCTGGCAAGGCGGTGTACGGCGTATCAAGAGTGTAATGAACAGCGATGGATTCCTGTTCGATTCCTCAGATGCGAATTTATATTTTTCATTGGTTGCAAATTCCGAACAGCCGTTCAATTAAATCGGAAGGACATCTAAGCCATTATCAAAATCACGCCGGTATCTGTATGGAATCTGCCCGCTTCCGTTCGCGCTTCCTAAGCGCTTAACACTGTGAAAACCTGGTGCAGCAGGGTAGATTAATGAAGAGATTGACAAGTATTCGCGATATATTAGAAGCGAAAACTATTTTCTATAAGGTATTATGCTCGCTAGGAAGCATCCCCGCACAGATTCGGTGACTGGAAGCAGATCTCCTCGGATTCCCCGCTTCGTGTGGCGGAAGCGGGACCAGGTATCTGCGAAACGGCATTCCCTTTGGTATGGGAACGCTGAGAAATACTAATAACAACGACTGAAACATACTTTCAACGTTGTATGCGTGCATTTTTGTTTTGTTTGGTCTTTTGGTTCACCCGCTTCGAGCCCCGCGGCACATCCGGGATGGCGCGCGTGTAAGTTACTAAATACGCAAACCAACGTGGTGGAAGAACGCCCATAGGGGCTGTTGAACAAATGTTACTTGGGGTTTTGCGAGAATCCGATGGGAACAGCTGCATTCGTACATCTCTAGAGATGATGTAAAGAAGTAGCATGCCAAATCTTTGAGAGAAATTGGATTCACGCAAAACCTCAAGGTACGATTGTGAGGACCTAAGCACTCGACTACCTGAAACTTTCAGAATGCCCTTCCGACAAAAAATAGTATGCTTTAGCGGAACCTGCACCTTCCGGGGCGGCTACAAATAAGCAATCCCAATATTAAAGCTATCATTATTTATAGTTTCGACTTATGCCTATCGCGTTTTTAAATATGGGCTTAAAACGCCGTACGGTGCTAGCAGCTCCACGGCCCCTGGCAAGCCGGCTCAACGGCCCCTGGCAAGCCGGCTCAACGGCCCCTGGCAAGCCAGTGCTAGCAGCTCAACGGCCCCTGGCAAGCCGGTGCTAGCAGCTCAACGGCCCCTGGCAAGCCGGCTCAACGGCCCCTGGCAAGTCGGTGCAAGTAGCTCTTGGCGCTCCAAGGCCTAACCAGCAACACCAGGTACGATTCAGCAGGGCGGGGGAGTGACCTGCATCATCAGCAGCTTGGCCACGCGGTCCTCCAGCGCCTCCATTCCCTTCAGTGCCAGTTGCAGCTTCGTGTTCTCCGCTACCAGCTTAGAATTGTCTGCGGTCGCTGCGCTAAGCTTCTCTTGGAGCTGCTCCCACCCGCCCCAAGCATCCCAATGATGCGGCCACTCCTCACGCGCCTTCCTTTTGCAGCCGCGGCACGCCCGGCGCTGCCATGCTTCCGGAGGGCCGCATCGCAGGAGTGCCTGCGCGGCGCGGGGAAAAGGCAAGCGAGGTATGACACGGGGAAAAGGCAAGCGAGGTATGACGCGGGGAAAAGGCAAGCGAGGTATGACGCGGTGGCGATATTTGGTTGCACACGGGGGGGGGCGGGCGTGGCACTGCGCTGTTGCGCGCAGCCTCCGGAGACAGGCAACTCATGGTGGGCATCGGGCGGAAGAGGGCCGGACCGCTTTCTCTATTCTCTGATGCTCTTCTACTAGTATGGCGGTCTCGCGGGCGGACTTCTCCTTATGCTCCTGTGCACCAGCCACAAGCCCATCACTGCTCCACTCACTGTGCCTCGTGTGGAGGCGTGAGGAAGCCCCAGTGTTGCAATCTCCTGGTCGGCGCGGCGAGGCTCGAACCAAAGCATCGATACAAAGTCCCCAAACAAAGCCACCAATCACCTGCTCGGAGAAGTTGTGAGACGAGACAGCCAGCGTGCAGCCGAAGGAGCGCCTGGGCACCTCCCCTCAGAGAGATGAGGCTGCAGTGACCCCTGAGATGAGGCTCAGGGTGCGTCGCATTGCATGGCTCACCTTGATTTCCTTATTGAAGTCCTCAGTGATTGACGCGATCATTGACTTGTTCTTCTGCGATGCACCATTTGCACACACCAAGAGGAAGGGGAAGCAGGGAGGGGGAAGGCCAGAAGGCGGTGGGGGGGAGGGGGCACGTCTTCAGGGCAACGTGGAGTTCCCATCGGGCATCGGAAATTGGGGAACTCCACCTTGTTCTTTGCACAAGTCCCGGCCACCCAGTACATTAGGATGGGTGCGTTCCTATCGACCCTGCAGGGATTTTCGTGAGAGGAACGTAGCCGAGAACATATATCGCGCACACCGTGTCACGCGTCATGCGTCACCCACCACACGGGCCCCCGACTCGGGCTTGGGATCTTCCGGCACCGGCTGGGTGTGGCCCCTGCGGGCACGCACCTCGTTGAGAGTCTTCTCGTTCTCCTCCATTCGTTGCGTGTGGTTCTGCCAGCCGCCCGCCCCCTCCCGAGGTCTTCAGCGCCTCGAGGCTACCCTTGGTGCCTGCTGCCTTTGAGCACAGAGGTTGCGCTAGTCCTCCGCGCCCGCCCAACACGCGGCACCGAGCCACCTCACGTCCCCGGAGTTAGCACACCACACAGCGTGTGGTGTGCAGCCAGCTCCCGCCCCCCTGCTTCAGTCTAACTTGTGCCACGTGGCACACGGTTGGCTTCCACAGTCCCACGGCCAGCTCCCGTTCCCTGGGCCGGTCCGCCAACGGCCCCAGGCTGCTGCGTAAGGGGGGCAGGGGGGGCAGGGGCAACGAGCCAGCAGCGGGTTCCTCGGGGCCGCGCACCTCGAAACTCTGCTGAAGGCGGTCCACGTCCGCCTTCCGCAGGCTCGCATCCATGTCGTCCTTCGCCTGATCCGGCCCGCTCGCCCCCATAACCTCATCAAACCTTTCCTCCCGACGAAATCGTTGAGAAAGGGGGAAGGCGAACTCAGAGCGACCGGCTGCGCCACGGCGAAGGAGGCACGAGGCCCGCTCCCGGCGAAGGAGGCACGAGGCCCGCTCCCGGCGAAGGAGGCACGAGGCCCGCTCCCGGCGAAGGAGGCACGAGGCCCGCTCCCGGCGAAGGAGGCACGAGGCCCGCTCCC